>JZKD02S1606480.1:0-16705 GCA_000966675.3 Picea glauca
GAAAATTTCTATGTTTCTCCTAAACTTTGGCTGAACCAGAAGTATGTCCGAGCTAATCCCAACCTCTTTAGTCATTCCAACAGGAATAAAATGATCGTTTTCACTCAAGGAAAGTACCTAAGAAATATTAATGAGTTTCCCCCCAATTTCTCTCTAAAGACAAAAGTGTCTGAAATCTAGAAAGAAGATTAACCCAGAGCTATTTAAATAAGTTGACAGACCTCTGTTGTAAAAAAAATTAAAAAAATTAAAAAATTAAAAAATAAAATAAAATTTAGCAAACATTTTCTAAGCATATTACATATTGATTGATTTCCCACTTCATAATAAAATATATATAGACTGATGGTGTAAGGAAATTCATTATTTATTTCCCCCATCTAGTCTAAAGAGATGATGAAAGGAAATTCAATATATGATTGCCCTCATCTCGGCATTTAAATTCTAGAAAATAATGAAGTGGTGTAAGGAAATTCAATGCAGAAAATCTGATAACTTCACCGGGGTGCTGAACAGGCTCGCTGGCAGTGAAGGAATATCTACATATCTGACTAGGTTGTTATACACGAATTGCAAGATGCTCTTGTAATTTTTCTTCTTTCATGCTGGATGTACACTATAAGCTTATGGAATCCCCTAATTTAAAGAAAGATGGAATCACTTTACCTTGATGTGAATTATGTCACATAAAACCAGATGGAACGATTAATTTGGTTTCGATTATCTTGCACAAATCTGTGGTCGGTTTTAGAAAGGGAATCTATGAGAGCCTGATTTGAGATTGTCGAATGTTTTAGTTTTGAAAAGTTTTCCGAAGTGAAGGTTTAGATCCTTTTCTTCCTAATTGATTTTTTTTCTCCAGACATGTTTTACAGACTAGAATGATTGACCCCATTTACCCAATAAAGGCACTAAGTCTACACGTTCTCCTTGTCCCACAAGGAGATGAGGTCCCCAATTGGAGCCCATGTTGAAACAAGGTATCAATTTTTATTTCTAACCAAAGACTTCGTATTTTCCTAGTATGGAGCCACCCTAATTTTGAAAAAGAAAGAGTGGGGACAAAATGTAACCTTTCATGATTCAGAATTCGGTGTTTCATAAAGCAGTCATTCTGAAGTTCACAACTCCAAAATCCTGGTGCCAAATTTCCGAAAGGGGTTTTATTTTTTATTTAAAAATATATATATATATGGGGAAATGAATGTTATAAATCCCAATGTGCTTATCCGCAAAGTACCTTTTAAGTGTGATTAATTAAACCCTTAATCATGATAAGTGAATCTTAAATCTTTGGAGTTTCGGGTTTTCCAATAACAAAGCGCTCTTGAAATATAGGCCTACAATTTCCCGATTCCTGATTTCCAAAAGTCTTAATCATGACTAATCTTGATTAATTAAGGTTTTAATACAGATGATTAACGTCTGATTTAAGCTATTTGCTTTTTGAATTCGAGGGTTGCATATGACATATCTCTTGGGTACGTGATCCCAGAAACTCTGAAATGTGAAGTCATAAAATCTAAAACAAAGTATTAAACTTGAATTAAGTCATTTTAAAACATGATTAGTAATCACTAAACTTCTTTCGAGCTTCGAGATTCGACGTTTTAAGAAACAGTCATTTCGAAACTCTAAGTTGAAATTGTCGATATATGATAATATCTGTAACAATACGGATTAAGATTTTTAAGTTTAAATGCATATCTTTGAGCTCATCTTCCTCATTTAAAACATTAAAGTCTTATTGCCTGTCTCAGTACGTCCATTAAAGGACGAGTTAAGAGAACTATAGTTCTGCATTTTGAATTTTATTCTTATCTTTTATAATCATGAGTGAGTTGTATTCATCCAGGATTATAGATTTTCACATCTGCAAAAAGGTTTTCAATCTAGTGCGAATGCTATGGCACCTAAGAGGGTACTTAAGAAAGTTGAGGGAATTTCTAAAAGCACAGGTATAGAAGTATATGTCATAGATGATACCACACCCCATGCTATTGATTCTATCAAATCTTGAAGGCAAATCTTCGAGAATCTAGATTACGAAATTAAGAACTTCCTGCATGATTCTGAGAACAAACTTCGAGACATAGAAGATTCTGAACTTCACAAGATAGCAGCATGCCCACAACTCATGCAATATAATGATATGATATATTGGGCCTTAGAGAGAGAAGACATGAAGACAAGAATCATTTTGGACAGTCGTGGGGTCATCATCAGTTCCTTCAGGTTGGAACATATACAAGTAATGTACATGCTACCCCCTAATCCTAAGTATATATATAATGTTGAATTCATAACCGAATTCCAAAGAAAGGAATGCACAGATTTAGATCATACATACCCTGATATAATTAGAGGCTGGTGGGGAGTGCCAGCACAGTTCAGGGCCGGTACTCACGGGAAATATTCCACAACCTCACTAACTGAATACATGGTCTATGTATCCATGATTCTTTGTAGACTCTTCGGAAAGAAAATCCCCACTCATTTCCCTGCAGAATGGGTGCCTCTTCTTCATGAAGCAATTGAAGGTTTTAGTTTCAACTGGGACAAAATCCTATGAGACAATTTATCTAAGGAGGTAATAGAGTATCAAACCAAAAAATCCAAGGGCCAACCAGTGGCCTTCTATATGTTTGCCTACATCATGGACGCCATATGCTTCATGACCCCTTTCCCTCTGATGAATTGTAGTTGGAACCCAACCTCCAATAAACCCATTCATGAATACCATTCTAAGTTGTGGGAGGAAAATGTTAAGGATTCCTTCTACGAAATTTGCCACTTCATGGTGATTCCAGTGCACTAGATGTTCTATGGCTATGAGCCTCCCTGTATTTTTGAATCAGTCATGGAAAGTCTCAAGGTCGTCGTTGATTGGTTTATAGAATTTTTTTTTCCTACATTAGGGTTTTTGGATGTTCAATCCCTCCCCACGCACTACCAAAATTCCTCTCTGATAGACTGGTATGCAGGGAGGTGGCTCACTAGATAGTAATAGGTGGCATTGGGAATGAACTAAAAGTGGCCCAAAAGAGATTCTGGCCTATTTTCCCTGTGCAGGTTGGGAAATATTCACTACTCAATCTAGTGCATTCCAAGGTTGAAGAAATCGCATTAGGAGAGATAAAGTTGCTAAATATCAATCACAGGAAATATGATCCCCATAAAATTATGGGTAATCACCAAGTCAACTTCAATCTGAAAGCATACAAACATGAACAGTCCCCTTGTAATGACATGTTCAGAGGATTTATAAGTTATGATGAAGTGTTGGTCAGGTTTCAATCTTTGTCACCTTACCTACAAAACAATTTCATGAACTTCCAGAAACATCAGAGAAGTGGTTTCCCCGCGGTATTACTAGGAGAAGCATCAACTCATCCTCCAGAACAAGGAAGCATACCCCCAAGTTTTGGATCAGGAGGGAAGGATAACGAAAATACAAAGAGAATACCAGAAGATACCGAAGAGTCTCCACAGAAAATAGAAGGACAAAAGTCAGAGAACTCAGGAATGGAAAAGGGTCTCAGACACCCCCAGTGTCTGATAAACCAGATTTCCCTTCATCGTCTACAATTCATGGTGATACCCCAAAAACAACAGGGGAGGTAAGATCTACATAACTAGGTGCTCCCATTACCTCTTTGACTCCATTACAATCCACTTTCAGTTTCCTCCAACTGGGATCCCTATATGTTAGTGACCTTGAGCCCATCTCCAGAGAAACGATTCCTTCATTTGATTATTTTTTCAGTAAGAAGAGAAAGGTAGTGTTGAAGAAGGAAATGCATCAAAGGGAAAATGCCATGGTAAAGAAGCACAAAATCATAATAGATGGGCAGAATTTGGAGGAAGAAGATTTTTCTAATGAAGTAGCTGGTTCTATGGGAGCGTTAGCCACATCTAACCAGTTCACTGTTGAAAATATGAAATCACGTCTGAGACAGAGAAACCTCATGATCGCTAAACTACAAGGACAATTAAAGGAGAATGAAAAAAGGATTGAAGAAGGTATAAATAAAGGTCTGGATCAAGCCAGAGTCGGGGATAAGAAAGATATTCAATCCCTAAAAAAAAGCGTCAGCGAGATGGAAGAGAGAGTGCAGACAGGTCAAATGCAAGAAGAAATCATAAATCAATTACAAACAAAATTAAAGTCAATTGAATATCTAGTCATAGATCTGAAAGTTTTCCAGGCCTAGTCTCTGGAAGTGCATGCAGAGCTAGAAGTTGAATAGCAGAAGTTGATTTCCAAGATAGAGATCCTCCATAATTATTTCCATGAAGCAAGGAATTCCTTTGATAACATCATCTTGAAGGAAAAAGAAGCTAAAGCAGTAAGGGTTTCTCTTCAAAGGGAAATCATATGTTCAACGAACGAAGAAACATCCAAAACTACAAAATTATCAGCCACTGAGCAAATCAGAGGTGACGTTATGCTCAAAGTATGGGAAGCCAACATAATGGAAAACAAAAGAATAGTTAAAGAAATCAAAGATGACTGCGAAGAGGTTTTCAATATCTTAGACAAAGGGTCATTAAACATCGAAAAGGATAATTGTGCAAGGCTTCTAGGGAAGATAAATATTGCGAGACACCAATTAAAGTTTAAAGAAGATCTAAGTGAGATCCAGATGGAGATTTCAGAGATAAAAGAAATGGAAGTCACCTTAATCAATAGGTTATTGATTCAGCCGAACTTAAAATTGCAATCAATAAAGTTTGCAGATAAAAGAGTTGAAGACTATTTCACAAAGATACATAGAAAGGTATATCTATTCGAAGCAAAGGAGTTTCTAGAGACTCCCAAAACGTCTGCACCTTTCCTCAACAAATGCATCGAATGTGTCAGAGAAAAAGAAGGAGAGTCTTTAACATAGTAATAAAGTACCAGTTTGAAAAGTGTAGCTATAAAAATAAAAGAAAGATAAGGAAAATCATGTAAAACAGTTTTCAACTTATTTACGATAAATAGTTAGTTCCTAGAAATTAGAGATTCCCCAACCACCAAGGATTAGAAATTTTGTATAGATGTAAATTTTTAGGACTAAGAAAAGGCCTTTTTTTTGTGGCCATTGTATGGGAGAAACTTTTTGCAAGGATTAATAAAAATGCAAAGCGGAGATTCCAGATCTTGTCAATCTTGAACTATGTGTTCCCTTTGTTTTTTATCATAACATTCTTTCTTAGGTGTATCTTTGATGAAATTTTAACAATAATTTAGAAAAATATTTACTACTGGTTCAATTCATTGGGTTATCTAATTATTTACAGTTTTTCCTCTATACCTGTTGTGAGAAATTTCAAGACCTGTAGATTATTAAGGATGCAATTGTTTGTGTTTCATTAGAGTCCTCTTGTCTTTCATCTTTCTTCATTGCAAAGTGAGATTCTCCCATGATCGATGCCTCATTTTTGTTAAAAGATTTTGTGTTTTTCACTTGTCACTATCATGTCTTTAAAATCTAACTCATGAATAGGAAATGACCTTTGATATGTTGAATATTAATCTGTGTTTGAAAATTTTCTCTTATAATCAAAATCAGAAAGCAACAGAGTTTATTGAACAAAGTTTTAGACCTTCTTCCAACCATCATCTGTCATGATTGTTCCCACCTTAAGACAACCTAATGTAGAACCCGACCTTTCTGATCAGACTAGCATTACCCTAAATTTATTTAGCATTATCTTACAAACAGCTAACACCCAGGTCAAATTAGAACGTTCATGGGCAACCATTGAATGGGACATAAGCATCCAAGAAAACTGGGAAGCTCAACGGAGATAGTTAAGGAACCAACCATAGTGGTTATCCTTCAAANTGGAAGAGAGAGTGCAGACAAGTCAAACGCAAGAAGAAATCATAAATCAATTACAAACAAAATTAAAGTCAATTGAAGATCTAGTCATAGATCTGAAAGTTTTCCAGGCCCAGTCTCTGGAAGTGCATGCAGAGCTAGAAGTTGAATAGCAGAAGTTGATTTCCAAGATAGAGATCCTCCATAATTATTTCCATGAAGCAAGGAATTCCTTTGATAACATCATCCTGAAGGAAAAAGAAGCTAAAGCAGTAAGGGTTTCTCTTCAAAGGGAAATCATATGTTCAACGAACGAAGAAACATCCAAAACTACAAAATTATCAGCCACAGAGCAAATCAGAGGTGACGTTATGCTCAAAGTATGGGAAGCCAACATAATGGAAAACAAAAGAATAGTTAAAGAAATCAAAGATGACTGCGAAGAGGTTTTCAATATCTTAGACAAAGGGTCATTAAACATCGAAAAGGACAATTGTGCAAGGCTTCTAGGGAAGATAAATATTGTGAGACACCAATTAAAGTTTAAAGAAGATCTAAGTGAGATCCAGATGGAGATTTCAGAGATAAAAGAAATGGAATTCACCTTAATCAATAGGTTATTGATTCAGCCGAACTTAAAATTGCAATCAATAAAGTTTGCAGATAAAAGAGTTGAAGACTATTTCCCAAAGATACAGAGAAAGGTATATCTATTCGAAGCAAAGGAGTTTCTAGAGACTCCCAAAACGTCTGGACCTTTCCTCAACAAATGCATCGAATGTGTCAGAGAAAAAGAAGGAGAGTCTTTAACATAGTAATAAAGTACCAGTTTGAAAAGTGTAGCTATAAAAATAAAAGAATGATAAGGAAAATCATGTAAAACAGTTTTCAACTTATTTACNTCAAAGTATGGGAAGCCAACATAATGGAAAACAAAAGAATAGTTAAAGAAATCAAAGATGACTGCGAAGAGGTTTTCAATATCTTAGACAAAGGGTCATTAAACATCGAAAAGGATAATTGTGCAAGGCTTCTAGGGAAGATAAATATTGCGAGACACCAATTAAAGTTTAAAGAAGATCTAAGTGAGATCCAGATGGAGATTTCAGAGATAAAAGAAATGGAAGTCACCTTAATCAATAGGTTATTGATTCAGCCGAACTTAAAATTGCAATCAATAAAGTTTGCAGATAAAAGAGTTGAAGACTATTTCACAAAGATACATAGAAAGGTATATCTATTCGAAGCAAAGGAGTTTCTAGAGACTCCCAAAACGTCTGCACCTTTCCTCAACAAATGCATCGAATGTGTCAGAGAAAAAGAAGGAGAGTCTTTAACATAGTAATAAAGTACCAGTTTGAAAAGTGTAGCTATAAAAATAAAAGAAAGATAAGGAAAATCATGTAAAACAGTTTTCAACTTATTTACGATAAATAGTTAGTTCCTAGAAATTAGAGATTCCCCAACCACCAAGGATTAGAAATTTTGTATAGATGTAAATTTTTAGGACTAAGAAAAGGCCTTTTTTTTGTGGCCATTGTATGGGAGAAACTTTTTGCAAGGATTAATAAAAATGCAAAGCGGAGATTCCAGATCTTGTCAATCTTGAACTATGTGTTCCCTTTGTTTTTTATCATAACATTCTTTCTTAGGTGTATCTTTGATGAAATTTTAACAATAATTTAGAAAAATATTTACTACTGGTTCAATTCATTGGGTTATCTAATTATTTACAGTTTTTCCTCTATACCTGTTGTGAGAAATTTCAAGACCTGTAGATTATTAAGGATGCAATTGTTTGTGTTTCATTAGAGTCCTCTTGTCTTTCATCTTTCTTCATTGCAAAGTGAGATTCTCCCATGATCGATGCCTCATTTTTGTTAAAAGATTTTGTGTTTTTCACTTGTCACTATCATGTCTTTAAAATCTAACTCATGAATAGGAAATGACCTTTGATATGTTGAATATTAATCTGTGTTTGAAAATTTTCTCTTATAATCAAAATCAGAAAGCAACAGAGTTTATTGAACAAAGTTTTAGACCTTCTTCCAACCATCATCTGTCATGATTGTTCCCACCTTAAGACAACCTAATGTAGAACCCGACCTTTCTGATCAGACTAGCATTACCCTAAATTTATTTAGCATTATCTTACAAACAGCTAACACCCAGGTCAAATTAGAACGTTCATGGGCAACCATTGAATGGGACATAAGCATCCAAGAAAACTGGGAAGCTCAACGGAGATAGTTAAGGAACCAACCATAGTGGTTATCCTTCAAAGCCAATTTTTTCTACCTTAACTTTCTTTACTCATATCAGATTCTTTGGCGGTATACTTTAGAGCCTTAAAGTATAAACTTAGGAACAATAGGATACTCATAGCCTATGAAATGAGGAAAGATAAAGATAATCCACCCAGGGAAGAAGCAACGTTCAAGGAATCCAAGAAGAAAAACAATAATAAATAGAAGCCAAAGTCAAAGCCAAGTTGCAGTTGTTTAGAGGAAAGTGAAGATGAAGGAATAACCAACTGTGTAAGGGATCTTAAGAGAGGAACTAACAAGTACAAAGGTATTATTCCCTTAAAAAATTTTAAGTGTGGTAAAATTGGTCATTTTGGTAATAAATGTCCTTCTTAGAAGAAGTTGGAAAGTGATGAAGATGAAGTTTCCAAGAAAGAAAAAAAATATCAAAAGGGAAACAAGAAAGGAGATAAAAGGAAAACCTTCAAGAAAAGTATCTACTCAAGAGAAGATAGTTATTCATCTGATGAAGACAATGAAAGTGATAGTTATTTATAAAAGGTATTATTTATGGCTATGAAAACTCAAAAAAGAACTCGTGAAAGTGACAAAGAAGAAGGTGAAGTGGATCTTGAGGAATAATTAATCAGTTCTTTAACTAAGTTGAATAAATAAATGAATAAAACCAAATCATCCCAAGAATAAGTCATCTCCTTAAAAACCCAACTTGAAGAGGGAAAGATAAGTGGAAAAGTAATGCAAATCAATATGATAAAGAAAGAAAAAGAGGATGAGAATGTTGAAGAAGAAATCATGTCATTGAGAGTTGAAGTCAACAAGTTTAGAAAGAACTTGAAAATTTCTCAAGTGTTAGGAAACATTCTCATCTCAAAGGCCATGCAATGAAAAGTCTAGAATAGGATACAAGAAAATCCATTTTGGGAAAGGTTCAAGCTCGATGACAAAAGAAACAGAAAAAAAGAGTTATGCAGAAGTTATAAAAGGAACGAGTTATGGTTAGAAAGAGTTAGAGAGAAAATAATAGAGAAGAGCTTCTACATTGAGGAAACAAGGAAGATTCAATCATTATGAAGGAAACAACCAAAGAGAATATTATGATCATCCAAGGAAGTAATTTAGAAGGACTACACCATAGAGAATATCATTCAATCCTAGGTATCAAAATTTCTTTTTGGGTCATTGTTTCACATGTACTAACTTTGGGCATAAAGCTATAAATTGCAGAGCATATGGAATAAATGTTCAAGCAATAAATGGTTATGTGGATATCTCCAATATTGAATATTAAAAATTCCACAATTATGGTCACATAGCTCAAAATTGTAGAAGCGTTATAGAGCCTTCTATGAATGAAACCAATGTTGTCAGATATATTAAAGTTTGGAGAATAAATTAAAAACAACAATATCATATGAATGAAGAACAATTTCCATAGATTGTATGCACAAAACTTGAAGTAGCACAAGATCAGGATGAAACTACAGGAAAAAAGGAAGATGACAAAAGTCAGGAAGATGATGAATCCACAAGAAAAGTGGAATATTACATAACTCGGGAAGGTGATGAATTTACAGATGAAGAGGAAGATGACTCCACATCAGTGTGGATATTTTTCTAATCCATCTGGCTTTGAGACTCCCAGTAAATGTGAATATTTAATAGGAGGTTTTAAGAAACAACTCTATAGATCATAGAAATATAATTCGAGCAGCTTGATAGAAGTGCAAAAATGTTTTGTAACAATTTGGTTTTGGAACACATACACATATATGTATCAGTTGACAATTACATAGGCAGAGGTTCATGATTTTATTCAACATATGTATTTAGGCAGGGATATATTTAGTACAGGTTGTTCCAGACATGTGGAGTATGGTTTGCAAATAGAGAAGACTAGTGGACACATTTGATTTAGTTTGAAGAGTAGGAAAATTTGATGATCAATTGCAACAGAGAATCCTTCATGGGTTAGCATTCTAGACAATTGAGTAACAAAGTTATGAATAATTAGTAACATATGGACAAAGATGGATTCATGAGATTCTTAGTAGGTACAAAAACCATGGGTTAGAGAAGATGCATAACAATGTATTTATAATTGGAATCAATGGAATTAGTTGATAGTTGGAATTAGTTGGTCACTGAAATCCAAGTAGTGAAAGGCACAAGAAAATAGGGAAAGATAAAATGTCAATAAAATCTATATCGTTAGAAGCAAATCATTGAACAAGTATTGTCAAGTGAACATGATAATATAATGAAGAAATCAAACAATGAATACTTTTTATATATGTCAGTGAATTACAAGAGGAAGCACCAATGGACAATAAGAAGCACNTCAAAGTATGGGAAGCCAACATAATGGAAAACAAAAGAATAGTTAAAGAAATCAAAGATGACTGCGAAGAGGTTTTCAATATCTTAGACAAAGGGTCATTAAACATCGAAAAGGATAATTGTGCAAGGCTTCTAGGGAAGATAAATATTGCGAGACACCAATTAAAGTTTAAAGAAGATCTAAGTGAGATCCAGATGGAGATTTCAGAGATAAAAGAAATGGAAGTCACCTTAATCAATAGGTTATTGATTCAGCCGAACTTAAAATTGCAATCAATAAAGTTTGCAGATAAAAGAGTTGAAGACTATTTCACAAAGATACATAGAAAGGTATATCTATTCGAAGCAAAGGAGTTTCTAGAGACTCCCAAAACGTCTGCACCTTTCCTCAACAAATGCATCGAATGTGTCAGAGAAAAAGAAGGAGAGTCTTTAACATAGTAATAAAGTACCAGTTTGAAAAGTGTAGCTATAAAAATAAAAGAAAGATAAGGAAAATCATGTAAAACAGTTTTCAACTTATTTACGATAAATAGTTAGTTCCTAGAAATTAGAGATTCCCCAACCACCAAGGATTAGAAATTTTGTATAGATGTAAATTTTTAGGACTAAGAAAAGGCCTTTTTTTTGTGGCCATTGTATGGGAGAAACTTTTTGCAAGGATTAATAAAAATGCAAAGCGGAGATTCCAGATCTTGTCAATCTTGAACTATGTGTTCCCTTTGTTTTTTATCATAACATTCTTTCTTAGGTGTATCTTTGATGAAATTTTAACAATAATTTAGAAAAATATTTACTACTGGTTCAATTCATTGGGTTATCTAATTATTTACAGTTTTTCCTCTATACCTGTTGTGAGAAATTTCAAGACCTGTAGATTATTAAGGATGCAATTGTTTGTGTTTCATTAGAGTCCTCTTGTCTTTCATCTTTCTTCATTGCAAAGTGAGATTCTCCCATGATCGATGCCTCATTTTTGTTAAAAGATTTTGTGTTTTTCACTTGTCACTATCATGTCTTTAAAATCTAACTCATGAATAGGAAATGACCTTTGATATGTTGAATATTAATCTGTGTTTGAAAATTTTCTCTTATAATCAAAATCAGAAAGCAACAGAGTTTATTGAACAAAGTTTTAGACCTTCTTCCAACCATCATCTGTCATGATTGTTCCCACCTTAAGACAACCTAATGTAGAACCCGACCTTTCTGATCAGACTAGCATTACCCTAAATTTATTTAGCATTATCTTACAAACAGCTAACACCCAGGTCAAATTAGAACGTTCATGGGCAACCATTGAATGGGACATAAGCATCCAAGAAAACTGGGAAGCTCAACGGAGATAGTTAAGGAACCAACCATAGTGGTTATCCTTCAAATCCAATTTTTTATACCTTAACTTTCTTTACTCATATCAGATGCTTTGGCGGTATACTTTAGAGCCTTAAAGTATAAACTTAGGAACAATAGGATACTCATAGCCTATGAAATGAGGAAAGAGAAATATAATCCACCCAGGGAAGAAGCAACGTTCAAGGAATCCAAGAAGACAAACAATAATAAATAGAAGCCAAAGTCAAAGCCAAGTTGCAGTTGTTTAGAGGAAAGTGAAGATGAAGGAATAACCAACTGTGTAAGGGATCTGAAGAGAGGAACTAACAAGTACAAAGGTATTATTCCCTTAAAAAATTTTAAGTGTGGTAAAATTGGTCATTTTGCTAATAAATGTCCTTCTTAGAAGAAGTTGGAAAGTGATGAAGATGAAGTTTCCAAGAAAGAAAAAAAAATATCAAAAGGGAAACAAGAAAGGAGATAAAAGGAAAACCTTCAAGAAAAGTATCTACTCAAGAGAAGATAGTTATTCATCTGATGAAGACAATGAAAGTGATATTTATTTATAAAAGGTATTATTTATGGCTATGAAAACTCAAAAAAAAACTCGTGAAAGTGACAAAGAAGAAGGTGAAGTGGATCTTGAGGAATAATTAATCAGTTCTTTAACTAAGTTGAATAAATAAACTAATAAAACCAAATCATCCCAAGAATAGGTCATCTCCTTAAAAACCCAACTTGAATAGGGAAAGATAAGTGGAAAAGTAATGCAAATCAATATGATAAAGAAAGAAAAAGAGGATGAGAATGTTGAAGAAGAAATCATGTCATTGAGAGTTGAAGTCAACAAGTTTAGAAANAAAGATCAACAACATGTAAATAGGGGGAGACATATTGACAGGGGAAGTTACCTTTTTTGAGGAAAGAAAGAACAAAGGCATGTAAACAAAGAGAAAGAATAGATGGATGAAGACAGGGGGAGAAACCCCAAGGGGAGGCACCCTTTTTCATTGATTTCAAAAGGGGAGAGATAAGATAAATTACATGGATAAATGGGGACAGATGGTCACAAGAGGATCATGATCATGAGTATGCATATGAGCATGATTTTTTCCATCAATGCATTCCATTAGTGTTTCCATCAATGCCATAGGGGGAGATTGATCGACAATTGGTTGTCATTGATGGAAATATAGCTTTCATTGATGTCATTGATGGTGAGTTGGTTTTAAATGAATTCAAAAAGAATGGTTGATGTGATGCAAGAGCATCGTATGCAGCCAGCCAGGCAACCATAAAGGCGGAAGACAACTGGAATAACGCAACACACATTTTGCACATTTTGAAATGTTTTTGAAATTTAATGAGCATATATTAATGTAATAGTTAAGGGAAGTGTACTTGCATGTTGAAAACATATCTTGAGTGATTTTCTCTCATATGTCGAAGGTAATATACATTAATTCAGTTTAATGAAAGTAGGTAGATTTGAATTAATAGATTAGATAGTGTTTGAAGCGTAGGAGGGAAAACGAATATAGACACCCTCAATCCTTGTATTGTAAGGTTGTTGTGATCATTCAGAATTGAAAAACAGAAGAGTTGTAGCAGAGAGTTGTAGAGAAGAACCCATGTACAGGAACGCTTGAGTTAATATATAAATCTTTGACTCAATTTTCATGGTGTTATGATGCTTACTGTTTACATTAGTTGAATGGTATGTTTACAATTGTTTGTTTTCTCTATTATGCATTTGTTTCAATGCTATGTTGTGTGTATGTTTTCATGGTGGATGTATGAAGTCTAAGAGAGGAGAAGAATGAGTTTCAATTGTTTCTCTTCCCGAGAGTTCCTGCAAGGAGTGTAGTGAACGTCCACAAGGTGTGCATTGATGAGGATCTGAGTTTTATCTCAGAAAGCTCAGGAGAGATATCGTTGTTCTTATTACCTGCAGAAGTGCAGGTGAAGCAAAAAGCCGTGCAAGGTGTGCACAGGCTATTTGAAGCCTTGGAAGTTATAAACTAAGGTGAAAGTGGTAGGACTATTGTTGAAAGAGTGCACAGAGTCGAGGACTCAAATAACTAGAGGTTGTTTGAAAGATTTCCGCAAGGAGTGCAAGAAAGATCTGTCTTGGAGGCTTAAGTTCAAAAGTGAAAGCTTAGGAGAGTTAGTAACTTTGAAATGGAGACACTATTTTATGTTGTCATACAAGCACGGAAGAAATGGAGACACTATTTGGTTCCCAGGGAGTTTGTTTTGTACAACGATAATCATGCTTTACAATTCGTGACTCGACAGGAGAAGTTGAACCAAAAGCATGCTAAATGGGTTGAATTCATGCAGATTTTAACTTTTGTGATTAAGTATATTTCTGGAACTGTGTTGACGGGCGAAACAGTCCATCCGTCAACTGGGAGAGTGGAACCGGTCCGGGGTTGTCTAATAACCCAAGTCGTTTGGAATGGACCACCCTGACAAGTTTAACAGCTCCGTTGGCCGCCCTAGGGTCTCGTGTGGAAACCAAAGAGAAATGATTTGAGCTAAGAAACCTAAAGGGAAACTAGAAACTAATAAAACAAAGACAAAGAAATAAACTAATAAAGGAAACTATAAACTAACTACACTAATCTAACTATAAATTACTAACTACTTGTATGTACAAAAGACTCATAACTCAAAACAACTATCTAATTACTAATTTAATTACAATTTATTCACAAATGTGCATTATCTACAATCTACAGATTTGAATAAAACCTGTGAAACTGATGTGCTTACTGTCCTAAAACAACGAAGGATAACTCTTTTTAATTTTATGATTTATGAATAAGAAAGTAAGTTAACTGAAATTAGACGATCTAATATATTAATTAACTTAATTACTAGCTAATATACTAAGCAAATAATTGACAAACAAACCTATAAACGCTTCAAATCTGCCCTGCATATGATGACTCCTTAAGCTGGTTGGAGGAAGAAATTCACACCAATTAGTCCTTAATCTTCTCGTAAACGATCAGCTATGATGCTTCCTGAAGTAGGTTACAAGACAAACAAGACATAAAAGAAATCATAACAGTCTTTAGATTATAAACTCCTGCAAAAGGGAAACCTATTATGCAGCCAGCTTATATATTCCAATTCAATCTACGAAGAAGACAAAGCTATCAGTCATAAAATGAATCAACAACTGCTATGTTCTTGAACTCCTTGGAAGCAACAAGACATGTATAACAATAAGAGATTACATCACTTGCATTTGATTTAGACAACAAAGTGATACTAAACCATAAACAAAATGATATACAAAACTTGGAACAAAAAGTCGATAAATTGAAAAGTGAAAGCTATAACAACGCATCAATTCTACTCCAGTTTGAATAAGAATTACATATGCTTGTTCTTCCAAAACTGATGATGATGATTCTTACAAAAAACCATAGGTTTATATAGGTATTTTCACAAGGTAACTTCCTTGTGAATAATAGCAAATTGTTTTACAAAATCTGGGAAGATATTCCCTAAATCTGATTCAAACTTAACAACCTAAACCAAAACCAAATCTAAAATANTGGAATTGAATGTATTGGCTTTCATTTATTTCAGTATTATTTAAATTTTAGAAATGAAATGTTAGGGTTTCTTATGGTGGCATTAGTGTAATCTCATGATGTTGAAAGACACGCCGAATGGAATGTTCTGAAATTTCTGCACAATCATTTGCTCGGAGTTAGTTGATTGAGAGATCGATGAGTCTGGATTTGTGAACTCGGGCATTCGTTGTCAGAGTCGTTGTCACGCGCCTTCCGAAAGGGGCGTAGTGTTCTTCACTTTTACGCTATTCTTTTTTGTATTCAGTTAGTTTCTTAGGGTGTTGTGTCGGGCGGGATGTAGACACCTCCATGTTCCTCAGAACAGTCGCCAGCCCTGAGACCTTAAATGGTTAAAGACGATGGGAACCTGGGCTTGAGCGTTGCTTATGTGTCTTGGAGGTCCTAACCTTGCAGGGTAGGACGGGCGRGAGGTCAGTCGTAWTTAGCAGTCAGTTTTACTTGTCGTGTGATTATCATTCACGCATGTGGTTACGTTTCGTGCGTCTTGGTCATATTCTTCTGTTCACCCTGGTTACGTCGTATCGTCGTCGGGTGGCGGCGCAAAGTCGAGTAGACTGTAGTGGTTTCCTTGTACATACGCACACACACACACTTCTAAACAAAAAATAAAAAAAATAAAAAATAAATTTTGCACCTATCACTAGAATGGATGTAGTAACGAGGCAGTTCGTTACATATGGTATCAGAGTGGGTACGACCCGTGACTTGGGATTCACTAAGGGTTCCGTTGAAATGATAGTATTGATTATTCTGTTGCTGATTGAGCTGCTTGTCTTTGTGCAGGTAATCATGGTTAGAGGACGCCGTGGAGGCAGACGACGGGGTGCTAGGGGAGGAGGCGCGACGCCTCCAGCAGCCTCCACACCTGAGGGGTCTAACCCCCAGGGAGGTGAGCAGGTCCTTGGACAGGAGCATATTGCAGTGGCCGATGTTGTGGGGATGATGAGATCTTTCCAGCGCATGTCTGAGGCGTTGATCCGCAGATTAGACAGAGAGGAGGCCAGGGCACCGACACCTGTAGAGGTTCCGCCGCGCGCACCGGCCGTTACTGGCAGTATTCACCGCGAACTCGAGAAGGTGAAATTTCCCGAGTTCTTTGGTGCCCCGGATGGCGCCGCCGCCGAGGCATGGTTGGATAATATGGCGATGTGCTTCGCACTTCGCGACTATACCTCCAACATGGAGGTCCGCATGGCGGTCTTCCAGCTAAAGGGGAGCGCTCTTCTTTGGTGGAAGACGCTCCTACCGCAGCTAAACATGGCCGTTGAAGACGTGTCATGGGAACTGTTCGAGGAACGGTTCCGAGAGAGATATATTTCTGAGGAATTCATTGAGCGTCAGC
>JZKD02S1606480.1:16715-38406 GCA_000966675.3 Picea glauca
ACATCAATTGGTTTGACCAATGAACAATAGTAAGTGCATGCGCAATGAATGTTATATCAAAGTTTTTAATCTACTAACAGTCGAATCAAACTCAATTATGCGCCAAAGTAACCACCGATGTCCACAGCTTACCCAATGTATTGATATATGTAACCAGTATACCAATAGTTACGATAGTAGCCATAGGCATTAAAAGATATGCATGAATATCCATGTATCTTATGAACCAAAGTTTGAGTAGGCCCCATAAGAAGCCAATCAAAATCAATGCATTGCAAATTCAGCGAAATCCATTCACACAATTGATCTAAAAATGTCAAATGAGTATACCAATGCGTGCGAGTGTTATACCATATCGTTCAAACACCGACATGCAGTTCAAAACCCACAATTATGTTCTCGCCAATGCATTAATCAAACGTTTAACTAAGGTGTCAAATCGATATTGCATACAATTGATATGCCAAGAGCTAAGATAATGATCAACAATAAGGATCACAAAAGATAAATCATGACCTCGATGCAATTCAAGGAATCAATGTTTTAGGCAAGTCATGAAATGCGAATGCAAAGGCTAAATGTCTCCAATAAAAATGAGTTATATAATCCATCGCAGTATGAAACCGATCAAAGGATATTGCTGATCATGTGAAGATCAATAAAAAAAAAAAAAGGCGCAATAAGCATGATGACACAAAAGATATCGGCAGTTCAGATAATGATCAAAATGTGACCTCGAAAGGAGAAATTTACATGCTTACAATTCTGAAGACTTAGCGAAGACAAGTGTTCGAAAAGGCGCAAAGAATAAAGGTGTCGTTCATATGAAATTTGCTTCGAAAAATCAATGTTTGTGAAACATTGGTGTAGGCAGCTTATGAGGTAATGAAAAATGTGAATTGGCTGCCAACAAACTGCTAACAAAGTTGTTGATTCTTTGAGCTGGAAATGTTTGCTTATGCAGGAATTCAGAGTCAAGACTTTGGGTTTTGATAACCTCAAAGAAATGTATAGGGATGACCTAGATTTCAAGGAAGAATATGAAGCATCTGGGAATCCAATTCTCAGGGACATAAGCCAATGCAATGAATACATGATCCAGGATGGATTATTATTCCGGGGCAATCAATTATGTATTCCAAAATTCTCCATGAGAGAGAATCTACTGAAGGAAAAACACAATGGAGGATTGGTCTGACACTTTGGTCATGATAAGACATTCTCAAAGTTGAATGGATCATATTTATGGCTAGGGATGAGGACTTATGTCAAGAACTTTGTGGACATGTGCAGAATTTGTCAGCACCTGAAAGGAAAAAGGAAGAACATAGGGTTATATCAACTGTTACCCATACCAGAAAGGTCGTGGGATGTAGTGAGCATGGATTTTAAATTGGGACTACCAAGGACACAAAGGGGATATGATTCAATCTTTGTGGTAGTCTATAGATTTTCAAAAATGGCACATTTCATACCATGCCAGAAAACTAGTGATGCAACTCATATTGCGAACCTATTTTTCAAGGAAGTCATCAGACTTCATGGTTTGCCAAAGAGTATCATGTCTAATCAGGATACCAAGTTCGTAGGAAATTTCTAGAGGAATTTATGGAAGAAACTGGGGACAAGTTTGTCTTTTAGCTCAGTGTATCATCCTCATATGGATGGACAAACAAAATTCATGACCAGGAGCTTGGGAGATTTGTTGAGGATCTTAGTGACTGAACACCACAGTCAATGGGATCACATTCTGCCATAGGCCGACTTTTCTTACAATGATTCACTCAATAGAAGAACATGGCAGAGTCCATTTCATATTGTATATGGAATGCATCCAAGTGGAGTTTCTGAATTGAAAGATTCAGAACAAGCTGAATTCAGGAGTGCTAGTGCAGAGGACTTTGCATAAGGAATGAATAATCTTCACAGGCGAGTCAAGGAGCGATTACAGAGTTCAAGTCAAGAATACAAATGGAGAGCAGATCAACATAGGAAAGAACTTCAATTTGAAGTTGTTGATCTGGTTCTTGCACATCTGAGGAAGGAGAGGTACCCAACGGGAACATATAACAAACTGAAGATGAAAAGGATTGGACCATGCAAGGTCATAAGGAAATTTGGGGCAAACGCATATGAGATTGAATTACCCGATGGGATTGAAATCTCACCGATATTCAATGTTGCATATTTGTACCCTTAGAGAGCTGAATAAGCAGGAGTAGAGGAGGAACATAAAAATATTCAATGGACAAAACAAATGCATGTAGCTGGAAAGCCACAGATGGAAGGCATAATTGACAAAAGGATTAGCAAAAAGACCAGGAGAAAAGAGTATTTTGAATACTTGGTCAAATGGAAAGGACATCCAGTTGAAGATGCCAGTTGGGAACATGAAGAAGAAATTCATAAGCATGGGCAGACCATGCAAGAGCTCATGAACAGGAGTTCATGAAAATTTTCAAGCAAGGGAGTATGATGCAGGAGCATCGTACATAGCCAGCCAGACAACCACAAAGGTGGAAGACAACTGGAAAGACGCAGCACACATTTTGCACATTTTGAAATGTTTTTGAAATTTAATGAGAAGATATTAATGTAATAGTAAAGGGAAGCTTACTTGCATGTTGTAAGAAGATCTTCTGCAATTTTCTCTCATCTATCAGAGGTAATAGAAGTTAAGTCTGTTTAATGAAAGTAGGTAGATTTGAATTAATAGATTAGATAATTTTAGAAGAGTAGGAGGAAAAATGAATATAAAAACCCTCAATCCTTGTATTGTAAGGTTGTTGTGATCATTCAGAATTGAAAAACAAAAGAGTTGTAGCAGAGAGCTGTAGAGAAGAACCCATGTATAGGAACACTTGAGTTAATATATAAATCTTTGACTCAATTTTCATGGTGTTATGATGCTTACTATTTACATTGGTTGAATGGTATGTTTACAACTATTTGTTTTCTCTGTTATGCATTTGTTTCAATGCTATGTTGCGTGTATGTTTTCATGGTGAATGTATGAAGTCTGAAAGAGGAGAAGAATGAGTTTCAATTGTTTCTCTTCCTGAGAGTTCCTGCAAGGAGTGCAATGAACGTCCACAAGGTGTGCGTTGACGAGGATCTGAGTTTTATCTCAGAAAGCTCAGGAGAGATACTATTGTTGTTATTACCCGCAAAAGTGCAGGTGAAGCACAGAGCCATGCAAGGTGTGTGCAGGCTAGTTGAAGCCTCAAAAGTTATAAACTAAGGTGAAAGTGGTAGGAATATTGTTGCAAGAGTGCATAGAGTCGAGGACTCAAATAACCAGAGGTTGTTTGAAATATTTTCACAAGGAGTGCGAGCAAGATCCCTCCTGGAGACTTAAGTTCACAACTGAAAGCTCAAGAGAGTTAGTACCTTTGAAGTGTTCAAAGGAATATAGGGAGCGAAATCATCATGTATACGTTAAGTTATAGTGGAAGGATGTCGATTCAGTTTGACCAGAGAGTCATTGAGGATTGAATCAGGCGGTTAGAATTATCCATGGAAAACTCATGAACTCACGTGGACCATTGGATCCCATATATCTTTGAGAAGGTTAAGGCTGAGTGCCTTTTAGAATTAAGAAATATCAGGAGGAGTAACAATCGTTGGATGAGAAGCGTCAGGAGTCATTGATCTTGCGCTCAAAATTTGTTATTTCGGGTTTTGGAGTTTGGAGTGGCAAGTGATTTTGGAGTCACTGCATCGCAAACTCCTGGTACGTCAAATCACACTAGCCATTGGATCAGGGGAGGCTCATAGCCATTGATCCCCTTTGAAGTGGAATCTCGACATTACAGTAATTCGAGGTCCGAAACTTCGGTAATCCTGATGACAAGGAGATGGGGCTCTTTGCATTGAAACCCCCAAAGTCACAAAATGCGATGTGCCTTTGGAGTAGGTTGTGGTCACGGAGAAATCCATTTCAACATTTTGGCACTTCAGGTTTCGGGAAGTAGAGGAGGTAGTGATATTTCGAATCAAGATTTTCAAACTCCTGGTTCACGAAAAGCCGAAATATCCAGAGTCGTCGGATCATGGAGGATATCAGCCATATATCACGTTGGAGGCGAGGTTTCGAGAATTCGAATATCGAATTTTTGGGAGGTGAGGAACCTTTCTTCTATGGATCTCACAAGTCGCAAAATATCGAAGAGTTAAAGGAAAAATTCCCGAAAAAATTGAAGGACAATAGTTGTGGGCCCAATCGGGTTTCGACATTCCGGGACTGAAGAGGTGGAGTTGCATGGTCACACAACCCCTAAAATCTTGAAAAGGAAAAAGCCGAAAGGTGGGTTCCAAGCATTAATCAGTGGATATGTTTGATGAAAGTCAAAGGGGTGGTCAAGCTACAGGGAAAATCCTGAAAGACCATTGATTCCGCCAAAAGGGGAAATTTTGAAAAACCGGGAAATCATAAGGAAAGAGGAACAAGTGTTGGTTGTTCACTCAAGTCTTGAAAAGCCGAAATAAGTGGAAACAAGAGGGATGTGTTTGGTGCATTGAAGGATTCAACCTTTGTCGATGTTTCAGGTTTCATAGGTTGAAGAGACAAGGGGCTCGACAATAGGATTCACGAAATCGTGAAATCCGAAATCTCGAATTGGACAAAAAAAGCCCCGATCGTATTTGTTGATCATTTGTGGAATAAACCTTTCATGTGTGGTATTCCCTGTGGAGAAATCAAAGAGTCAATCTGACTCAGGGGAATATTTGGAATGATCCTAAGATTGGGAGGTCGTGCAGAACCTATTGAGGTAGGGGGTTCTACATCAAGTGGTATCGGAGCTTAGAACAAGTTCTTTTCTTTTTGTAGTACAGAGAAAAGACGGAAATTTTACAACAATGTTGCCGAGAAGAAGAGACAGGCCAATGCTTGATCCAGTAGTGGAAAGAGAAATGATTGAGTTACGTGCCAGGCTTGATGCTATGGAAACAACACAAAGGTGCAAATTTGACACTGGCGATATCAGCGAGGCTGAAAGTGAAAATGATGTTGGAAACGAAGGAGCATAATTTACGGTCAATGATGCTGCAAATGAACACCTATTCAGGGTTGTTGTAAGGATAGGTTCCAGAGAAAAAATGGACATTCTAGTGTATGAGGGAAACTTGGATGTTGAAGAGATTCTAGACTGGATTAGAGCTCTAGACAAGTACTTCGACTATGAGGATGTCAAGGAAGATAAGAAAGTCAATCATGCCATTACTAGACTTAAAGGGCATGCAACACTATGGTGGGATGAACTACAGGCTGACAGACACTGCAAGAGCAAGCAAAAAATCAAGAGCTGGGATATAATGGTTGCAAATATGAAAGCCAAATTTATACCCAGAGATTATCAAATCACTCTGTTTCGGAGGATGCATAATTTGAGACAGAAGCTTATGTTAGTGAAGGAATACACTGAAGAGTTCTACAGGATAAACATTAGAGTAGGTCATCGGGAAAGCGATGATGAAAAAGTTGCCAGGTACATGAATGCTCTGTGATATGAAATTAAAGATGAGATGAGTATGATGACCATTCAAAATGTGGAAGATGATTATCATATAGCTCTGAAAGCTAAAGAGAATCTGAGCTGGAAGCAAGGTCAAAGAGGCCTAGGTAGAAGTCAAGCCAGAGGCAAAACAATTTCCCAAGATAGAACTAAGAAACCTAAAGAAGAGGGGAAGAAACCTCAAACTCAACCTGAGAGAGGAGGAAGCTCACAAGGAAGGTAGTATGCTGATAGAAATACTTTTCCTCGAGCCAGAGGAAGAGGAAGAGGAAGAGGAGGTGAAGTGAAATGTTTTACCTGTGGAAAAGTCAGACATAAATCGTATGAGTGTCCAGATAAGAAGAAAGATGGTGGTGAAAATCATATTGTCGAAGCTCAAGGACGCAATTTTGAGGTAGAAGACGCTGAGGGCGGAAGATCCTTGATGATGAGGAAAGTTCTCTTGAAGCCAGACAAGGAGGCAGAGAACCCGACCCAAAGAAACAATCTATTCTGGACTGCTTGCAAAAATAAGGACATGGTATGCAAGGTCATAGTGGATAGTGGTAGCACATACAATCTCATATCTATAGAGATGGTAGAAAATATGGAGTTGGAGACTGTTGTACATCCAAGCCCATACAGAGTTTTGTGGCTACAAAAAGGACATCAGGTAAATGTCACTAAACAATGTTTAGTTGAATTTAAAATAGGGGAATATAAATATGAAATATTATGTGATGTCATTCCCATGGATGTTTGTCATATATTGCTGGGTAGACCATGGAAATATGAGAGGAACATGATTCATGATGGGAAAAAGAACATGTACACCGTGGAAAAAAATGGTAGGACTCACATGTTGCTGCCAATTAAGGATAAAGAAGTGAAAACAAAGATGAGCAACACTATACTTATCATGAGTGGGAAGGAACTTCTTAAGGAGGTTAAGAAGAAGGAAGACACAGAATTTATTGTGGTCAGGAAGCCCAAAATTGTTTTGACCAATATGAGAATAGATGATCTACCTGAAGAAATCCAGGAATTGCTGGGAGAATTTGATGATATAGTAGTGGAAAAACTACCTTGTTTGTTTCCACCTATCAGGAGTATAAGCCATCATATCGATCTTATACTTGGAGCCAATTTTCCAAACAAGGCCGCGTACAAGTTTATGCCACAGAAAAATGAAGAAGTTAAGAGACAGGTTCAAGACTTAATGGACAAAGGATTGATTCAAGAGAGCTTGAGTCCATGCACTGTTCCGACAGTGCTCGGCCCAAAGAAAGACAGAGGCTGGAGAATGTGCACAGACTCAAGGGAAATCAATAATATTACGATCAGATATAGATTTTCATTTCCAAGGATGGACGGCTTGATGGACTTCTTGAGTGGAGCAAATTTTTTTTCAAAGATTGATTTGAAAAGCGGGTATCATCAAATTCGAATGAGAGAAAGTGATGAATGGAAGACAACATTCAAGATGAATGAGGGGATATATGAATGGCTTGTTATGCCATTTGGCTTAACGAATGCACCCAGCACTTTCATGAGGTTGATGAACAAAGTCCTGAAGGATTTCATAGGGAAATTCATCATTGCATATCTTGATGATATATTAATCTTCAGTAAAACTGGAGCAGAGCACATAAATCATTTAACTGCAGTAATGAGGAGGTTACAGAAAGAGAAATTGTTGATCAATATGAAGAAATCATCATTTATGAGGACAAAACTCATTTATTTGGGTTTTTTTATATCTGCAAATGAATTGAAAATGGATCCAGAAAAGGTAAATGCAATTAAGGATTTTCCATCGCCGAAGAATGTGTTTGAAGTTTGAAGCTTCCATGGTTTGGCAAGTTTATACAGGAAATTCATCCGAAACTTTAGTGGAATTAGCGCACCAATGATGGATATGGTGAACAAAAGACACAAATCGTTTCACTGGACAGAAGAAGTAGAGAAGAGTTTCAACCTGCTGAAGAAGAATATCACGGAGCAACCAATTCTGGTTTTGCCAGATTTTAGCAAGACATTCCAGGTAAGGTGTGCCACAAGTGGATTTGCAATTGGAGTGATCTTGAGCCAAGAATACAGTCCAATCACATATTTCAGTGAAAAACTGAATGAAGAAAAGATTAAATACTCCACATATGACAAAGAATTCTATGCAGTCATGAAAGCACTGAAGAAATGGAGACACTATTTGGTTCCCAGGGATTTTTTTTTGTACAACGATAATAACCTTTACAATCCGTGACTCGACAGGAGAATTTGAACCAAAAGAATGCTAAATGGGTTGAATTCATGAAGAATTTTACTTTTGTGATTAAGCATATTTATAGAACTGCTATTGATGCTTTGAGTAGGAAATGTTTTCTTATGAAGGAATTCAGTGTCAAGACTTTGGGTTTTGATAACCTCAAATAAATGTATAGGGATGAACCAGATTTCAAGGAAGTATATGAAGCGTCTGAGAATCGAATTCTTAGGGATAGAAGCCAATTGACTGAATACATGATCTACGATGGATTATTATTCCAGGGCAATCAACTATGTATTCCAAAATTCTCAGTGAGAGAGAATCTACTGAAGGAAAAACACAGTGGAGGATTGGACCGACACTTTGGTCATGATAATACATTCTCAAAGTTGGATGGCTCATATGTTTGACTAGGGATGAGGACCGAAGTCAAGAAATTTGTGGATAGGTGCAGAATTTGTCAGCACACGAAATCAAAAAGGAAGAACACAAGGTTATATCAATCATTACCCATACCAGAAAGGCCATGGGACACAATGAGCATGGATTTTATATTGGGACTGCCAAGGACACAAATGGGATATGATTCATTTTTTGTGGTAGTTGGCAGATTTTCAAAAATGGCACATTTCATACCATGCCAAAAAACCAGTGATGCAACTCATATTCTGAACTTTTTTTTCAAGGAAGTCGTCAGACTTCACGGTTTGCCAAAGAGTATTGTGTCTGATCGGGACACCAAGTTCATAGGAAATTTCTGGAGGACTTTAGGGAAGAATATGGGGACAATTTTGTCTTTTATCTCAGCGTATCATCCTCAAATGGATGGACAGACATAATTCGTGAACAGGACCTTGGGAGATTTTTTGAGGAGCTTAGTGACTGAACACCATAGTCAATGGGATCACATTCTACCACAGGTGTAATTCACTTACAATGATTCACTCAATAGAAGCACAGGGAAGAGTCCATTCTAGATTGTATATGGAATGCATCCAAGGGGAGTTTCTAAATTGAAAGATTCGGAACAAGCTGAATTCAGGAGTGCTAGTGTGGAGGACTTTGTAGAAGGAATGAAGAAGCTTCACATACGATTCAAGGAGCGATTACAAAGTTCAAGTCTAGAATACAAACAGAGAGTAGATCAACACAGGCGAGAACTTCAATTTGAGGTTGGTGATCTAGTTCTTTCACATCTGAGGAAGGAGAGGTTCCCAAGGGGAACATATAAGAAACTTAAGATGAAAAATATTGGACCATGCAAGGTCATAAGGAAATTTGGGGCAAACGCATATGAGATTGAATTACCTGATTGGATCGGAATCTCACTGATATTCAACATTGTGGATTTGTACCCTTACCAAGTTGAAGAAGCAGGAGTAGAGGAGGAACAAAAAAATATTCAATGGACAAAACAAATGCCTGTAGCTAGAAAGCCACAGATGGAAGGCATAATTGACAAAAGGATTAGCAGAAAGACCAGGAGAAAAGAGTATTTTGAATACTTGGTCAAATGGAAAGGACATCCAGTTGAATATGCCAGTTGGGAAGATGAAGAAAAAATTCATAAGCATGGACGGACTGTGCAAGAGCTCATGAAAATGAGTTCATGAAAATTTTCAAGCAAGGGAGTATGATGCAGGAGCATCATGCACAACCAGCCAGGAAACAATAAAGGTGGAAGACAGCTGGACAAATGCAACACACATTTTGCACATTTTGAATTTTTTTT
The DNA here is from genome assembly GCA_000966675.3 of Picea glauca. Classification (NCBI taxonomy): domain Eukaryota; kingdom Viridiplantae; phylum Streptophyta; class Pinopsida; order Pinales; family Pinaceae; genus Picea; species Picea glauca. Next base: position 26,209 of record JZKD02S1606480.1, read on the forward strand.
TGAAATTTAATGAGTAGATATTAATGTAATAGTTAAGGGAAGCGTACTTGCATGTTGTAAACAGATCTTGAGTGATTTTCTCTCCAGAGATTCTTCCATTACATCTTATTACGCACCACCATGGTGATAGCAGACTCCAACCCCATGTACCGTGTCTTGACATGTCAAGTACTTGGGGGAAAATATTCTAAATGGATCGTTATCCTTTAGGAATTCGATCTTGAATTTATGAAGGCCAAAGCCAAAAAATCCCTGGTGTTTGCAGAGCTCATATGTGCTCTCCCTCGTGCTGATGAAGATATTGAACCTAGAGATTCTCTCCCCTATGAATCTCTCTTCCTCATCAGCACCTCTGATCCTTGGTATGGAGACATTCTCCTCTACCTTCAAACCCAACGTTTTCAGCCCAACATTTCTCGCGAAGAGCGTCGATGCATTCATCACCACTCTCATCGTTATCTCATCATCGACGACACCTTGTATCACCATGGTATTGACACCATCCTTCGACGATGTCTGATTCATGAGGAGGTTGAACACGTTTTGAATGATTGTCACCTTGGTGCCTGTGGCGGTCACCTTTCCGGGATGGCCACAGCCCAAAAAATCCTACATGTCGGCTACTTTTGGCCCTTGATTTTCAAAGATTGTATTGAGGCCGTCAAAAAATGGCCACCCTGCCAAGTCTTTAAAAAGAAGGCACACACACACCCTACTATGTTGCACCCCATTATCGCCATCAGCCCCTTTGCTAAGTGGGGTATCGATTTCATGCAATGTAAGCCTACCTCAGCCGGGGGGCACATTTATATCATTGTCGTTGTCGACTACTTCACCAAATGGGATAAGGCTATGACTACCTTCCTGAATGATGGTTGTATCGCAACTTTGTTCCTTTTCAACCACATCATAACTCGTTTTGGTGTACCACGTTCCATTGTCACTAACCATGGTGCACACTTCAAAAACTAGATGATGAGCGAATTACATGTCAAATTCGGTTTTCTCCATGAAAACTCATCCCCTTACTATCCACAGGCCAACGGACAAGTTGAGGCCATCAACAAAGTCCTAAAAACTATGATCCAACGCATAGTAGGGGCATACAAGACATCGTGGCATATACAAATTTTCTCCTCTCTCTGGGCTTATCGCACCTCTGTGAAAACCTCAATTGGATTCACACCTTTCTAGTTGGTGTATGGCATTGAAGCCATTCTACCAATCGAGTGTGAGATTCCATCATTCAAACTGAAAGTAGAACTCCTTCCCCATACTTCTGCTGAAGAAGAATGATTCTTGTATCTATCCAAACTAGATGAAACATGTCGTGATGCTACTCTCGTTAATGAGGCACATCAGAAACGAACTAAGAGTCAATACGACAAATCCGTCCACCCTCAAACTTTTGCAGAAGGAGACTTAGTCCTCGTTTACGACCAAGCTCACGATAAATTGGGAACATGTAAGTTAGAACCTCTATAGCATGGTCCTTACATTGTGAAGTGTGTCCTACACAGAGGTTCCTATGAATTAGTAGATCATGATGGAATTTCCCTAGGAGATCCTTGAAACGGGTTGTACCTTAAAAAGTACTATGCTTAGATTACCCAGCATGGGTACTTTGTACATTATTGGATTGTAGTTTTGGTGTGTCTTTTTCTTTCATGTGCTTGAGTCTTTACCATCGCCACTCATGATTTTTCTTGTGTTTTCATGTGCATATGACATCCTCCTTTCCTATATTTTTTCGTGTTTGCGGATGGCGCTAGTCGACATACCCGGAACATTGCTTCGGCAGCATGGGTTATTTACCAATTTGACGAGGTGGTGAGTTCAAGAGGTATCTTCTTAGGACCAGCAACCAACAATATGGAAGAATATCATCCTGTCATCAGACTGTTGACCCAAGCCTCCTCCCTAGGTATCTCCCATATCATTGTTTACTTAGACTCCCAACTCGTAGTCTATCAACTCAACCATATCTACGCTATCCATAATCCTATCCTGCTACATCTCCACCTACAAGTTCTCCATCTTGAACGAATGTTCGATTACATTGTATATAGACACATTCCAAGAGAACTTAATAGTGTGTCGGATTCATTAGCTAATTACATCATGGATCGGTATCTCACCCACATATAAGATTTAAGGAAAGTGAAATTGTACATCACATGTAAATTAAAACACATCACAGACATCATCATGTACAAATCATTTGGCACAGTAAAAACTCGAGACTGTATATATACATATATATGGTGTGACTGAAATGTTTTGATTACATCAAAATGTATGTAGAAGAGAAAAATGTTGGGTCTTTACACCCATACAATGTCGCCTGACAAGAAATACAAAAATACGATCATCAAAGAGACTCTATTCTCCCCGCACTACATTGTGCTGTGAGTAACACATCACCACGTGCACTACGCGCCTCAGTAGAGAATTGATATTCTATGGTACTCCCACAGTGTGCCTCTGCAGATGTAAAGGCACTTCTCCCCTCCATAGAGGAGGGATGCCCATCGTGAGGCCTTGGAGGTTTCTTTCAACCTCCCAGAGACCTATCACTGGTACTGCTGGATCTACTGCAATCAGAATTCCCTCGTGACGTGCTGGTATTGGTATATCGACGGAGCGCACTTCTCCCTTGTCTACATGTTGAAAACAATACATCTATTAAAAAACTCTTCTACATACCCAAAAAAATATATATACGTTAAAAACTTAAGAAAAACAAAACTAGACAAGGTGTTGCTCAGTCTCTTACCTGAAGCATCCCAATCTTCCCCCGTGGGTAAAATCAAATCCATACTCCCGTGGAAATCCACCTCAGCATATGGGAAGTCCTCTATCCAGAGATATTGTCGTCTCAACCAAGCAAAGAAATCACGAGTGAAACAGAACTTTGACTCAGCTACTAGCCTCGGAGACAGACTAGCCCACCTCTCCATCCTTGGTTCGTCCACTCGTTGCACTGCTAGTGCTATCTGGAGCTGCATCTGAGGGATGCACTCTAGAAAAATTGAGACTAGAAAAGAGCCATAACCAAACTATTTTTGTCCCATCCTGCACCGTGAAACCTGTTCCTTCACATTTCGAAGGAACCCCGCACTCCAGTTGAACAGTGTTGGTTCCAAACACTGAACACCANGGAAGCTCACAAGGAAGGTAGTATGCTGATAGAAATACTTTTCCTCGAGCCAGAGGAAGAGGAAGAGGAAGAGGAAGAGGAGGTGAAGTGAAATGTTTTACCTGTGGAAAAGTCAGACATAAATCGTATGAGTGTCCATATAAGAAGAAAGATGGTGGTGAAAATCATATTGTCGAAGCTCAAGGACGCAATTTTGAGGTAGAATACGCTGAGGGAGGAAGATCCTTGATGATGAGAAAAGTTCTCTTGAAGCCAGAGAAGGAGGCAGAGAACCCGACCCAAAGAAACAATCTATTCTGGACTTCTTGCAAAAATAAGGACAGGGTATGCAAGGTCATAGTGGATAGTGGTAGCACATACAATCTCATATCTATAGAGATGGTAGAAAATATGGAGCTAGAGACTGTTGTACATCCAAGCCCATACAGAGTTTTGTGGCTACAAAAAGGACATCAGGTAAATGTCACTAAACAATGTTTAGTTGAATTTAAAATAAGGGGATATAAAGATGAAATATTATGTGATGTCATTCCCATGGATGTTTGTCATCTATTGCTGGGTAGACCATGGAAATATGAGAGGAACATGATTCATGATGGGAAAAAGAACATGTACACCCTGGAAAAAAATGGTAGGACTCACATGTTGCTGCCAATTAAGGATAAAGAAGTGAAAACAAAGATGAGCAACACTATACTTATCATGAGTGGGAAGGAACTTCTTAAGGAGGTTAAGAAGAAGGAAGACACAGAATTTATTGTGGTCAGGAAGCCCAAAATTGTTTTGACCAATATGAGAATAGATGATCTACCTGAAGAAATCCAGGAATTGCTGGGAGAATTTGATGATATAGTAGTGGAAAAACTACCTTGTTTGTTTCCACCTATCAGGAGTATAAGCCATCATATCGATCTTATACTTGGAGCCAATTTTCCAAACAAGGCCGCGTACAAGTTTATGCCACAGAAAAATGAAGAAGTTAAGAGACAGGTTCAAGACTTAATGGACAAAGGATTGATTCAAGAGAGCTTGAGTCCATGCACTGTTCCGACAGTGCTCGGCCCAAAGAAAGACAGAGGCTGGAGAATGTGCACAGACTCAAGGGAAATCAATAATATTACGATCAGATATAGATTTTCATTTCCAAGGATGGACGGCTTGATGGACTTCTTGAGTGGAGCAAATTTTTTTTCAAAGATTGATTTGAAAAGCGGGTATCATCAAATTCGAATGAGAGAAAGTGATGAATGGAAGACAACATTCAAGATGAATGAGGGGATATATGAATGGCTTGTTATGCCATTTGGCTTAACGAATGCACCCAGCACTTTCATGAGGTTGATGAACAAAGTCCTGAAGGATTTCATAGGGAAATTCATCATTGCATATCTTGATGATATATTAATCTTCAGTAAAACTGGAGCAGAGCACATAAATCATTTAACTGCAGTAATGAGGAGGTTACAGAAAGAGAAATTGTTGATCAATATGAAGAAATCATCATTTATGAGGACAAAACTCATTTATTTGGGTTTTTTTATATCTGCAAATGAATTGAAAATGGATCCAGAAAAGGTAAATGCAATTAAGGATTTTCCATCGCCGAAGAATGTGTTTGAAGTTTGAAGCTTCCATGGTTTGGCAAGTTTATACAGGAAATTCATCCGAAACTTTAGTGGAATTAGCGCACCAATGATGGATATGGTGAACAAAAGACACAAATCGTTTCACTGGACAGAAGAAGTAGAGAAGAGTTTCAACCTGCTGAAGAAGAATATCACGGAGCAACCAATTCTGGTTTTGCCAGATTTTAGCAAGACATTCCAGGTAAGGTGTGCCACAAGTGGATTTGCAATTGGAGTGATCTTGAGCCAAGAATACAGTCCAATCACATATTTCAGTGAAAAACTGAATGAAGAAAAGATTAAATACTCCACATATGACAAAGAATTCTATGCAGTCATGAAAGCACTGAAGAAATGGAGACACTATTTGGTTCCCAGGGATTTTTTTTTGTACAACGATAATAACCTTTACAATCCGTGACTCGACAGGAGAATTTGAACCAAAAGAATGCTAAATGGGTTGAATTCATGAAGAATTTTACTTTTGTGATTAAGCATATTTATAGAACTGCTATTGATGCTTTGAGTAGGAAATGTTTTCTTATGAAGGAATTCAGTGTCAAGACTTTGGGTTTTGATAACCTCAAATAAATGTATAGGGATGAACCAGATTTCAAGGAAGTATATGAAGCGTCTGAGAATCGAATTCTTAGGGATAGAAGCCAATTGACTGAATACATGATCTACGATGGATTATTATTCCAGGGCAATCAACTATGTATTCCAAAATTCTCAGTGAGAGAGAATCTACTGAAGGAAAAACACAGTGGAGGATTGGACCGACACTTTGGTCATGATAATACATTCTCAAAGTTGGATGGCTCATATGTTTGACTAGGGATGAGGACCGAAGTCAAGAAATTTGTGGATAGGTGCAGAATTTGTCAGCACACGAAATCAAAAAGGAAGAACACAAGGTTATATCAATCATTACCCATACCAGAAAGGCCATGGGACACAATGAGCATGGATTTTATATTGGGACTGCCAAGGACACAAATGGGATATGATTCATTTTTTGTGGTAGTTGGCAGATTTTCAAAAATGGCACATTTCATACCATGCCAAAAAACCAGTGATGCAACTCATATTCTGAACTTTTTTTTCAAGGAAGTCGTCAGACTTCACGGTTTGCCAAAGAGTATTGTGTCTGATCGGGACACCAAGTTCATAGGAAATTTCTGGAGGACTTTAGGGAAGAATATGGGGACAATTTTGTCTTTTATCTCAGCGTATCATCCTCAAATGGATGGACAGACATAATTCGTGAACAGGACCTTGGGAGATTTTTTGAGGAGCTTAGTGACTGAACACCATAGTCAATGGGATCACATTCTACCACAGGTGTAATTCACTTACAATGATTCACTCAATAGAAGCACAGGGAAGAGTCCATTCTAGATTGTATATGGAATGCATCCAAGGGGAGTTTCTAAATTGAAAGATTCGGAACAAGCTGAATTCAGGAGTGCTAGTGTGGAGGACTTTGTAGAAGGAATGAAGAAGCTTCACATACGATTCAAGGAGCGATTACAAAGTTCAAGTCTAGAATACAAACAGAGAGTAGATCAACACAGGCGAGAACTTCAATTTGAGGTTGGTGATCTAGTTCTTTCACATCTGAGGAAGGAGAGGTTCCCAAGGGGAACATATAAGAAACTTAAGATGAAAAATATTGGACCATGCAAGGTCATAAGGAAATTTGGGGCAAACGCATATGAGATTGAATTACCTGATTGGATCGGAATCTCACTGATATTCAACATTGTGGATTTGTACCCTTACCAAGTTGAAGAAGCAGGAGTAGAGGAGGAACAAAAAAATATTCAATGGACAAAACAAATGCCTGTAGCTAGAAAGCCACAGATGGAAGGCATAATTGACAAAAGGATTAGCAGAAAGACCAGGAGAAAAGAGTATTTTGAATACTTGGTCAAATGGAAAGGACATCCAGTTGAATATGCCAGTTGGGAAGATGAAGAAAAAATTCATAAGCATGGACGGACTGTGCAAGAGCTCATGAAAATGAGTTCATGAAAATTTTCAAGCAAGGGAGTATGATGCAGGAGCATCATGCACAACCAGCCAGGAAACAATAAAGGTGGAAGACAGCTGGACAAATGCAACACACATTTTGCACATTTTGAATTTTTTTTTGAAATTTAATGAGTAGATATTAATGTAATAGTTAAGGGAAGCGTACTTGCATGTTGTAAACAGATCTTGAGTGATTTTCTCTCCAGAGATTCTTCCATTACATCTTATTACGCACCACCATGGTGATAGCAGACTCCAACCCCATGTACCGTGTCTTGACATGTCAAGTACTTGGGGGAAAATATTCTAAATGGATCGTTATCCTTTAGGAATTCGATCTTGAATTTATGAAGGCCAAAGCCAAAAAATCCCTGGTGTTTGCAGAGCTCATATGTGCTCTCCCTCGTGCTGATGAAGATATTGAACCTAGAGATTCTCTCCCCTATGAATCTCTCTTCCTCATCAGCACCTCTGATCCTTGGTATGGAGACATTCTCCTCTACCTTCAAACCCAACGTTTTCAGCCCAACATTTCTCGCGAAGAGCGTCGATGCATTCATCACCACTCTCATCGTTATCTCATCATCGACGACACCTTGTATCACCATGGTATTGACACCATCCTTCGACGATGTCTGATTCATGAGGAGGTTGAACACGTTTTGAATGATTGTCACCTTGGTGCCTGTGGCGGTCACCTTTCCGGGATGGCCACAGCCCAAAAAATCCTACATGTCGGCTACTTTTGGCCCTTGATTTTCAAAGATTGTATTGAGGCCGTCAAAAAATGGCCACCCTGCCAAGTCTTTAAAAAGAAGGCACACACACACCCTACTATGTTGCACCCCATTATCGCCATCAGCCCCTTTGCTAAGTGGGGTATCGATTTCATGCAATGTAAGCCTACCTCAGCCGGGGGGCACATTTATATCATTGTCGTTGTCGACTACTTCACCAAATGGGATAAGGCTATGACTACCTTCCTGAATGATGGTTGTATCGCAACTTTGTTCCTTTTCAACCACATCATAACTCGTTTTGGTGTACCACGTTCCATTGTCACTAACCATGGTGCACACTTCAAAAACTAGATGATGAGCGAATTACATGTCAAATTCGGTTTTCTCCATGAAAACTCATCCCCTTACTATCCACAGGCCAACGGACAAGTTGAGGCCATCAACAAAGTCCTAAAAACTATGATCCAACGCATAGTAGGGGCATACAAGACATCGTGGCATATACAAATTTTCTCCTCTCTCTGGGCTTATCGCACCTCTGTGAAAACCTCAATTGGATTCACACCTTTCTAGTTGGTGTATGGCATTGAAGCCATTCTACCAATCGAGTGTGAGATTCCATCATTCAAACTGAAAGTAGAACTCCTTCCCCATACTTCTGCTGAAGAAGAATGATTCTTGTATCTATCCAAACTAGATGAAACATGTCGTGATGCTACTCTCGTTAATGAGGCACATCAGAAACGAACTAAGAGTCAATACGACAAATCCGTCCACCCTCAAACTTTTGCAGAAGGAGACTTAGTCCTCGTTTACGACCAAGCTCACGATAAATTGGGAACATGTAAGTTAGAACCTCTATAGCATGGTCCTTACATTGTGAAGTGTGTCCTACACAGAGGTTCCTATGAATTAGTAGATCATGATGGAATTTCCCTAGGAGATCCTTGAAACGGGTTGTACCTTAAAAAGTACTATGCTTAGATTACCCAGCATGGGTACTTTGTACATTATTGGATTGTAGTTTTGGTGTGTCTTTTTCTTTCATGTGCTTGAGTCTTTACCATCGCCACTCATGATTTTTCTTGTGTTTTCATGTGCATATGACATCCTCCTTTCCTATATTTTTTCGTGTTTGCGGATGGCGCTAGTCGACATACCCGGAACATTGCTTCGGCAGCATGGGTTATTTACCAATTTGACGAGGTGGTGAGTTCAAGAGGTATCTTCTTAGGACCAGCAACCAACAATATGGAAGAATATCATCCTGTCATCAGACTGTTGACCCAAGCCTCCTCCCTAGGTATCTCCCATATCATTGTTTACTTAGACTCCCAACTCGTAGTCTATCAACTCAACCATATCTACGCTATCCATAATCCTATCCTGCTACATCTCCACCTACAAGTTCTCCATCTTGAACGAATGTTCGATTACATTGTATATAGACACATTCCAAGAGAACTTAATAGTGTGTCGGATTCATTAGCTAATTACATCATGGATCGGTATCTCACCCACATATAAGATTTAAGGAAAGTGAAATTGTACATCACATGTAAATTAAAACACATCACAGACATCATCATGTACAAATCATTTGGCACAGTAAAAACTCGAGACTGTATATATACATATATATGGTGTGACTGAAATGTTTTGATTACATCAAAATGTATGTAGAAGAGAAAAATGTTGGGTCTTTACACCCATACAATGTCGCCTGACAAGAAATACAAAAATACGATCATCAAAGAGACTCTATTCTCCCCGCACTACATTGTGCTGTGAGTAACACATCACCACGTGCACTACGCGCCTCAGTAGAGAATTGATATTCTATGGTACTCCCACAGTGTGCCTCTGCAGATGTAAAGGCACTTCTCCCCTCCATAGAGGAGGGATGCCCATCGTGAGGCCTTGGAGGTTTCTTTCAACCTCCCAGAGACCTATCACTGGTACTGCTGGATCTACTGCAATCAGAATTCCCTCGTGACGTGCTGGTATTGGTATATCGACGGAGCGCACTTCTCCCTTGTCTACATGTTGAAAACAATACATCTATTAAAAAACTCTTCTACATACCCAAAAAAATATATATACGTTAAAAACTTAAGAAAAACAAAACTAGACAAGGTGTTGCTCAGTCTCTTACCTGAAGCATCCCAATCTTCCCCCGTGGGTAAAATCAAATCCATACTCCCGTGGAAATCCACCTCAGCATATGGGAAGTCCTCTATCCAGAGATATTGTCGTCTCAACCAAGCAAAGAAATCACGAGTGAAACAGAACTTTGACTCAGCTACTAGCCTCGGAGACAGACTAGCCCACCTCTCCATCCTTGGTTCGTCCACTCGTTGCACTGCTAGTGCTATCTGGAGCTGCATCTGAGGGATGCACTCTAGAAAAATTGAGACTAGAAAAGAGCCATAACCAAACTATTTTTGTCCCATCCTGCACCGTGAAACCTGTTCCTTCACATTTCGAAGGAACCCCGCACTCCAGTTGAACAGTGTTGGTTCCAAACACTGAACACCACAAGCCACCTACGATCTTGATGCCAGATGCGCACTAGTACTTCCTATCATGCTTGTGATGGCAAACAAAATGGACCGGAGGGGTAGCTCTCGAATATCCTTGATACCAATTCTACCCCCTACCAGTCTTTCTCTTGGAACACAGTGACATGCCAGATACACATCCACTTGCTCAGGTAGTTCCCTCTTCTCAGAAAAAGATATGGGAATCCCTCTTTTCGAGAGTCCAGTCAAAAAATACATGTCTTCCAACTCGATAGTCAGAAGCTGTGTGCCAATCTGAAATCCTTTCTCCGCAACATCCCATAGGCCGATCATATGCTCAAGCAACAAAATTTCCTTCTACATTTTTTGCAATTTGAAGAATTTTAATAAACCACAAGCTCGCAATGTGACCCATGTGCGAGGAATTCACAAGGAAGTGAAGTCATCAATCTCATGTTCTCTCTCTTTCCACTCAATCATGGTCGCCGAAGTCACCTACAAAACAAAAAGAATAAAGAATTCATTATTTCAACGTTTTGTCAATTTCGACAATTTTCAAAAGAAATTTAAAAACATGAAAATATATTGCCCACATCATTTAAAGAGACCACACCCTCTTTTACAATCAACACTCCCTCTCCTAGCCATTCAATGTCCATCACACAACAATAAAAACTTTTTAAAATCAAAATGATTTCTTTGTGGCTACGTGGGCACATGTGAGGATGTTTCATGGGTTCTTTGCCAAAAATGACCCATCCACTTAGATATTAAGGCTATCCTTTATCATGGGTTCTTTATCATGGCTATCCTTTCCTAAAATGTTTTTGCAAAAAAAATCCCCTTTCTCCATTGTTTTTAATAGAGGTCGATTTGGTCCTTTTTGGGGCAACTTAGGGCTTCATATTTTAAATTAAATGCTGCTATAAAAATGAATGTTAAACCATGTATTTGAAAGAGGGAGAGATGAAGATATACCTGGTCCGAACAGCAAGAGAAACGGTCAACCGTAGCTCCGGTAGCAAGCAAAGAGTCAATTTGACTCAGGGGAAGATTTGTAACGATCCTAAGACCGAGAGGTCGCACAGAACCTGCTAAGGCATGGGGTGCTACATAAAGTGATATAGAGCTTAGAACAAGTTCTTTGCTTTCTGTAGCAGAGAGAAAAGAGAGAAATTTTATAGCCATGTTGCCGAGAAGAAGAGACAGGCCAATGGCTGATCCAACAGTGGAAAGAGAAATGTGTGAGTTACATGCCAGGCTTGATGCTATGGAAACAACACAAAGGCACACAATTAACTCTAGGGACATCAACGAGGCTGAAAGTGAAAATGAAGTTGGAAACGAAGAAGAAGAATTTGCAGTCAAAGATGTTGTATATGAACGCCTATTCAGGGTTGTTGCAAGGATAGGTGCCAGAGAAAAAATGGACATTCTAGTGTATGAGGGAAACTTGGATGTTGAATAGATTCTAGACTGGATTAGATCTCTAGACAAGTACTTCGACTATGAGGATGTTGAGAAAGATTAGAAATTCAAACATGCCATTACTAGACTTAAAGGGCATGCAGCACTATGGTGGGATGAACTGCAGGCTGACAGACACTACAAGGGCAAGCAGAAAATCAAGAGCTGGGATAGAATGGTTGCAGATATGAAAGACAAATTTCTACCCAGATATTATCAAATAACTCTATTTTGGAGGATGCAGAATTTGACACAAAAGATGATGTCAGTGAAGAAATACATTGAGTATTTCTACAGGATAAACATCAGAGCAATTCATCGATAAAGCGATGATGAAAAAGTTGCCAAGTACATGAATGGTCTACGATATGACATTCAATATGAGATGAGAATGATGACCATTCGGAATGTGGAAGATGCTTATCAAATAGATCTGAAAGTTGAAGAGAATATGAGCTGGAAGCAAGGTCAGAGAGTCCAAGGTAGAAGTCAAGCCAAAGCCAAAACAATTACCCAAGACAGAACTCAAAAACCTAAAGAAGAGGGGAAGAAACCTCAAACTCAACTTGAGAGAGGAGGAAGCTCACAACGAAGGAATTATGCTGATATAAATAATTTTCCTCGATCAAGAGGAAGAGGAAGAGGAA
>JZKD02S1606480.1:54922-65067 GCA_000966675.3 Picea glauca
AAGATTGCAAGCTTCTTTCAGTTCTGTGTCAGATTTTCTCTTCTGTTTCTTTTATAGCTTATGAGTGGAAGTCCTTTGTTGAAGCTCATTCAATTTGCAGTGACTGTCATCTCACAGATAAATTGTCTTAGTTGATTATCATAAGTTATTTCCCGGTTGTTAGACCCATTGTGTTTGTTGGTATGAAACATAATCTGGTTCAATAGTTGTTTTCTTCTCCCCATTTAATCAAACTTGATCTGACCATGGTGCTAGAAAGCCTTGTGATATTTTGTATCTCTAGATAGTCTTGAAACATGGTCCAGCCTCTAGTCATTCACCTTGATCCACAACCCATTTCAATTATTTAGAAAATTGCTTCAAAAAGAGTTAGTTACCAAGCATCTCCGACTTACAGCCTAGGAGAGTTTCCTGGAGTGATAACAGAAACAACACAAAGGAATACAATTGACGCTAGGGATATCAACGAGGGTGAAAGTGAAAATGAAGTTGGAAATGAAGGAGAAGAAGTTGCAGTCAAAGATGTTGCAGATGAACACCTAGTCAGGGTTGTTGCAAGGATAGGTGCCAGAGAAAAAATGGACATTCTAGTGTATGAGGGAAACTTGGATTTTGAGGATATTCTAGACTGGATAAGAGCTCTAGACAAGTACTTTGACTATGAGGATGTCAAGGAATATTAGAAAGTCAAACATTCCATTACTAAACTTAAAGGGCATGCAGCACTATGGTGGGATGAATTGCAGGCTGACAAACACTATAAGGGCAAGCAGAAAATCAAGAGATGGGATAGAATGGTTGCAAATATGAAAGCCAAATTTCTACCTAGATATTATCAAATCACTTTGTTTTGGAGGATGCATAATTTGAGACAGAAGTTGATGTCAGTGAAGGAATACGTTGAAGAGTTCTACAGGATAAACATCTGAGCAAGTCATTGATAAAGCGATGATGAAAAATTTTTCAAGTACATGAATGGTCTACGATATGACATTCAAGATGAGATGAGCATCATGACCATTCAGAATGTGGAAGATGCTTATCAAATAGCTCTGAAAGATGAAGAGAATCTATGCTAGAAGAAAGGTCAAAGAGGCCAAGGTAGAAGTCAAGCCAGAGGCAAAACAATTGCCCAAGACAGAACTCAGAAACCTAAAGAAGAGGGGAAGAAACCTAAAACTCAACCTGAGAGAGGAGGAAGCTCACAACGAAGGCATTATGTTGATAGAAATACTTTTCCTCGAGCCAGAGGAAGAGGAAGAGGAAGAGGAGGTGAAGTGAAATGTCTTACTTGTGGAAACGTCAGACATAAATCTTATGAGTGCCCAGATAAGAAGAAAGATGGTGGTGAAACTCACATTGTCGAAGCTCAAGGACATAATGTTGAGGCAGAAGACATTGAGAGCGGAAGATCCTTGATGATGAGGAAAGTTCTCTTGAAACCGGAGAATGAGGCAGAGAACCCGGCCCAAAGAAACAATTTGTTTCAGACTTCTTGCAAAAATAAGGACAGGGTAAGCAAGGTCATAGTGGACAGTGGTAGCACAGACAATCTCATATCTACAGAGATGGTAGAAAATCTAGAGCTGGAGGCTATTGTAGATCCAAGCCCATACAGAGTTGTGCTGCTACAAAAAGGACATCGGGTAAATGTCACTAAACATTGTTTAGTTGAATTTAAAATAGGGGGATATAAAGATGAAATATTATGTGATGTCATTCCCATGGATATTTGTCATCTATTGCTGGGTAGACCGTGGAAATATGATAGGAACGTGATTCATGATGGGAGAAAGAAAACGTACACCCTGGAAAAAAATGGTAGGACTCACATGTTGCTGCCAACTAAGGATAAAGAAGTGAAAATAGAGATGAGAAACACAATAGTTCTCATGAGTGGGAAGGAACTTCTTAAGGAGGTTAAGAAGAAGGAAGACACACAATTTATTGTGGTCAGGAAGCCCAATTTTTTTTTGAATAGTACGAGAATAGATGATCTACCTGAAGAAATCCAGGAATTGTTGGGAGAATTTGACGATATAGTAGTGGACGAACTACCTTGTTCGTTGCCACCTATCAGGAGTATAATCCATCATATCGATCTTATACCTGGAGCCAGTTTTCCAAAAAAAGCTGCGTACAAGTTGACGATGCAAGAAAATGAAGAAGTTAAGAGACAGGTCCAGGACTTAATGGACAAAGGATTGAGTCAAGAGAGCTTGAGTGCTTGCTATGTTCCAACAGTGCTTAGCCCAAAGAAAGATGGAGGCTGGAGAATGTGTACAGACTCAAGGGAAATCAATAAGATTACCATCAGATACAGATTTCCATTGCCAAGGATGGACGACTTGATGGACTGCTTGACTGGAGCAATTTGTTTTTCAAATATTGATTTGAAAAGTGGGTATCATCAAATTCGAATGAGAGAAGGTGATGAATGGAAGACATCATTCAAGATGAATGAGGGGCTATATGAATGGATTTTTGTCCCATTTGACTTAATGAATGCGCCCAATAATTTCATGAGGTTGATGAACGAAGTCCTTAAGGATTTCATAGGGAAATTCGTCATTATGTATCTTGATGATATATTAATCTTTAGTAAAACTGGAGCAGAGCACTTAAAGAATTTAACTGTAGTAATGAGGAGGTTACAGAAAAAGAAATTGCTGATCAATATGAAGAAATCGTCATTTATGAGGACATAACTCATTTATTTGGGTTTTGTTATCTCTGCAAATGAATTGAAAATGGATCCAAAAAAGGTAAATGCAATTAAGGATTGGCCATCATCGAAGAATGTGTTTGAAGTTAGTAGCTTCCATGGTTTGGCATGTTTCTACAGGAAATTCATCTGAAACTTTAGTGGGATTAGCGCACCAATGATGGATACGGTGAAGAGAAGACACAAATATTTTCACTAGACAGAAGAAGTAGAGAAGAGCTTCAACCTGCTCAAGAAGAAGATCATGGAGCAACCAATTCTGGTTTTGCCAGATTTTAGCAAGACATTCCAGGTCAGGTGTAACATGAGTGGATTTGCAATTGGAGAGGTCTTGAGCCAAGATGACAGGCCGGTCGCATATTTCAGTGAAAAACAGAATGAAGCGAAGATTAAGTACTCCACATATAACAAAGAATTTTATGCAGTCATACAAGAACTAAAGAAATGGAGACACTATTTGGTTCCCAGGTAGTTTGTTTTGTACAACAATAATCACACTTTACAATTCATGACTCGACAAGAGAAGATGAACCAAAAGAATGCTAAATGGGTTGAGGTCATGCAAAATTTTACTTTTGTGATTAAGCATATTTATGGAACTGCTAACAAAGTTGTTGATGCTTTGAGCAGGAAATGTTTGCTTATGAAGGAATTCAGATTCAAGACTTTAGGTTTTGATAAACTCAAAGAAATGTATAGGGTTGACCCAGATTTCAAGGAAGCATATGAAGCATCTGAGAATCCAATTCTCAGGGACAGAAGCCAATGGACTGAATGCATGATCCAATATGGATTATTATTCTGGGGCAATCAATTATGTATTCCAAAATGCTCCATGAGAGAGAATCTACTGAAGGAAAAACACAGTGGAGGATTGGCCGGATAGTTTAGTCATGATAAGACGTTCTCAAAGTTGAGTGGCTCATATTTTTGGCCAAGGATGAGGACCAATATCAAGAAATTTGTGGACAGGTGTAGAATTTATCAGCACATGAAAGGAAAAAGGAATAACACAGGGCTATATCAACCATTACCCATACTAGAAAGGTCATGGGATGCAATGAGCATGGATTTTATATTGGGACTGCCAAGGACAAAAAGGGGATATGATTCAATGATTGTGGTAGTTGAAATATTTTCAAAAATGGCACATTTCAAACCATTCCAGAAAACCAGTGATGCAGCTCATATTGCGAAGCTATTTTTCAAGGAAGTCGTCAGACTTCACTATTTACCGAAGAGTATCATGTCTGATCAGGATACCAAGTTCGTAGGAAATTTCTGGAGGAATTTATGGAAGAATATGGGGACAAGTTTGTCTTTTATCTCAGCGTATCATCCTCAGACGGATGGATAGACAAAATTCACGAACATGAGCTTGGGAGATTTTTTGAGGAGCGTAGTGAATAAACACCACAGTCAATGGGATCACATTCTGCAATGGGAGGAATTCTCTTACAATGATTCACTCAATAGAAGCATAGGGCAGAGTCCATTCCAGATTGTATATGGAATGCATACAAGGGGAGTTTCTAAATGGAAATATTTGGAACAAGATGAATTCAGGAGTGCTAGTGTAGAGGACTTTGCAGAAGGAATGAATAAGCTTCATAGCGGTGTCAAGGAGCGATAATAGAGTTCAAGTCAAAAATACAAACGAAGAGTAGATCAACACATGCGAGAACTTCAATTTGAAGTTGGTGATCTAGTTCTTGCACATCTGAGGAAGGAGAGGTTCCTAAGGGGAACATATAACAAACTGAAGATGAAAAATATTGGACCATGCAAGGTCATAAGGAAATTTGGGGCAAACACATATGAGATTGAATTACCCGATGGGATCGGAATTTCAATGATATTCAATGTTGTGGATTTGTACCCTTATAGATATGAAGAAGCAGGAGCAGAGGAGGAACAAAAAAAGATTCAATGGACAAAAGAAATGCTTATAGCTGGAAAGCCACAAATGGAAGGCATAGTTGACAAAAGGATTAATAGAAAGACCAGGAGAAAAGAGTATTTTGAATACTTCGTCAAATGGAAAGGACATCCAGTTGAAGATGCCAGTTGGGAAGATGAAGAAAAAATTCATAAGCATGGACATACCGTGCAAGATCTCATGAGCAGGAGTTCATGAAAATTTTGAAGCAAGGGAGTATGATGTAGGAGCATTGTCATAGCTAGCCAAGCAACCATAAAGGCGGAAGATAGTTGCAAAAACACATCACACATTTTTCACATTTTGAAATGTTTTTGAAATTTAATGTGTAGATATTAATGTAATAGTTAATGGAAGCATACTTCCATGTTGTAAACAAATCTTGAGTGATTTTCTCTCATCTGTCGGAGGTAATAGACATTAAGTCTGTTTAACGAAAGTAGGTAGATTTGAATTAATAGATTAGACAGTTTTAGAAGCGTAGGAGGGAAAACAAATATAGACACCCTCAATCCTTGTATTGTAAGGTTGTTGTGATCATTCAGAATTGAAAAACAGAAGAGTTGTAGCAAAGTGCTATAGAGAAGAACCCATGTACAGGAACACTTGAGTGGAGTGGCGAGTGATTTGGGAGTCACTGCATCGCAAACTCCTGGTATGAAAAATCGTGCTAGCCGTTGGATCAGGGGAGTCCCGTAGCCATTGATCCCCTTCGAAGGGGAATCTTGACATTTCAGTAATTCGGGGTCTGGAACTTCGGTAATCCTGATGACAAGGAGTCAGGGATCTTTTCATTGAAACCCCCGAAGTCATGAAATACGATGTGCCTTGGGACTAGGTTGTGTTCATGGAGAAAACCATTTTGGCATTTCAGCACTTTGGGTGTCGGGAAGTAGAGGAGGCAAAGATCTTTGGAATCGATATTTTCAAACTCTCGGTTCACAAAAATCCAAAAGAACCAGATTTGTCAAATCGTGGAGGATGTCATCCATAGATCATGTTGGAGGTGAGGTTTTGGTAATTCATAGATCAGAGTTTCGGGAGGTGAAGAACCTTTCTGCTATGGATCTCACAAGTCTCGAAATCCCGAAGAGTGAAAGGAAAAATTCCTGAAAAAATTGAAGGACAATAGTCGTGGGACCAATCAGGTTTCGGGATTTTGGTACTCAAGAGGTGGAGTTGCATGGTCACACAACTCCCGAAATCATGAAAAGGAAAAATCTGAAACGTGGGTCCCAAGCATTAATCGGAGGATACGTGCGACAGGAAGTCATAGGGGAATTCAAGCTGCGAGGAAAATCCCAAAAGACAATTGATTCTACCAAAAGGGGAAATTTTGGAAAACCATGAAATCATAAGGAAAGAGGAACGAGTGTTGGTCGTTCACTCAAGTCCCGAAAAGCTGAAATAAGTGGCAACAAGAGGTGTGTTTTCGGTGCATTGAAGGAGTCAACCTTCGTTGACGTTTTGGGTTTCATAGGTTGAAGAGACAAGGGGCTCGACAATAGGATTCGCAAAATCGTGAAATTCGAAATCTCAAATCGAACAAAAAAATCCCTGATCGTATTTGTTGATCAGTTGTGGAATACACCTTGCATGTGTGGCATTCCCTGTGGTGAAACCAAAGAGTCAATCTGACTCAGGGGAATATTTGGAATGATCCTAAGACCGGGAGGTCATGCAAAATTTGTTGAGGTAGGGGGTGCTGCATCATGATATCAGAAGGTGTGTTGGGTGCATTTGAAGAAGTCTACAAGAAGCCCCAATGGTGTGGTCATGGAACTTGAAGTTGTTTGAGGAATAAGGCCATGAAGGACATTGTAAATGCATGTAACACACTCATTGTTGGATATTCCTCATCATGTCATTTCCAATCGTAGGTGGTATGCCAAGGGGCTCCTCATGATTGAAGAGATATGAGGTCATGAAGGTAGGAAGCCCCAAAGATTGGGTAAGAATCCATAAACAATTACATGTCATAGTCAATGGGGTAAAGTGGTTGTAACAAGAAACCCTAAAGTAAGGAAAGAGGTTGCTTTGAAAAAGTATAAATACAACTCAAGGAGTCTCTCATAAGTACATTCATACACACATTCTATTGAATATCTCTAAGTGAATAAGTGATATGGTTTATCTTTTTATTGTCAAATCTAAGGTCGAATCTAAGGTAGTAAGTCTGATCTTGTGAAGGAAGGTCAAAGGTGAAAGTCTCGGAGTTGTAGAAAATGTCAGTAGCCCTAGCTTCTGAGGCATCCATGGGTTGGAAGTCAGAAGGGCATGGATGTGTGTAGGTTGTCATGGAGAAAATCCTGGATATCCACGGGTAGTAGAACAGAAAGTCACATATCTGTGAAAAGGATTGTGAAAGGTTGTGAAGTGATTCTTGTGCCAGGTTGTTGATGCCCAGGTTGGTTTACTCATTTGTTATCTGATACAACACAATGTCTACAATATCATAGGTATTCTTATGTGTTATTTTTGAGGCCTATACTTATGTTGTCATGGTACATGCTTGAGGAATTTCATGATCGTGATTGTGCATGGTACACCTTGGTGATGATATGATACATAGTTAGAAGCGCATTCTTCGCTATCTTCATATATGGTTTGATTACATATCGATGATATATTATGGTACATGGGATGATTGAGAGTGATATGGTATATGGTTGAGGAACTTGTTATGGTATGTTGTTGGCGTTAGTGCTTTGTAATTTTCCCAAGGCTGAAGAGGCAGTCACAGAGGCAACATCAAAACCGCTTCGAGTCTTGGATCTAGCCCTCCAAGACTCAGAGAGGGATCTCTTTGTCTGATATAGCTTTATTTGAAAAGTATATTAGGCTAGCTATGAAGAACATGGGTTGGGTTTTTGAAAATATTTAGATGAGGATGTGGTTGACGAGTTTCTCAGATCACCATTGGGCTATGTGGTCTGTTTATAAGATAATGATCAAATCGGATCTAGAGGTAAATGTATCCACAGGGCAAGATAGTAACAACTGTTGGATCATCTTGGGTTAAGTGTATATGAATAAGGTGAAAATGGAGAGATCCACTGCACATAGGAGTAGCTAAGAATTCCTTTGTAAATCTTCAGATGAATAACATAAAGATTATTGAAAAATTGGCCAAAGAGTATGCATGCATAAATTCTTCTCCATTACATTTTTCAACAATAAGAAATGAAAATACTTGAAAGATAGCGGAAAGATAACTATAGACAGACAAGGAACACACCACCAACACTGCTACACAAGAATCCTCTAAATCATTTTCTCTATTACTGATTGGTCATTCCAAAATTACAGACAAACCTTCTGAAGTAGCAAGGCCTACAGTCCAACAAAAAGGGAAAAAATTTCCTACAGGTCGAACCCTCTGTTTGTCTTTTACATGTGTATATAAACAAAAATTCCTTCAGCCTTTTCCTCATTCCAACCCTATCTCTACTTTCTGAAAATAGAAAAGAAGTTACCAAAATCTCGACACCTGTAGGTTGTCTCTAAAACAAACAAAACCGCAAACCAAAGGAAAATTAAAATTGGTAACTGATGCCTGAACATCTGGCATACTGGAGGTTGTTTAAGATTTGCTGGCAAATAGACTCTAACAGCATCAGAACAAATGAATGCAGAATTCGTCGAATTCTTGAGGTTGTTGGATATTTTCTGTCAGTTGGAGGATCGGTGCTCTAACCGCTATGATGTGTTCCCTGTAAATGAATTCCCTGTTTGCCATAAAAGACAGACTCATTTTCTGCGAAAAAGGGGTCCGAACAGACGTATTTTTCTCTTCAACTCTGACACCTGGGAAAAAAATTAAAGAGGTTATTGTAGATAGACATGTCCTGGACAAAAACCGCCTTCGGATTTTCCAAATTCGCCTCCATCTGTCCGTAACAGCTCCTGCAAAAACAGGATAGTAACAGAAAAGAAGAAATATGGAAACAAGGGACTCGAAGATGGATTCAATTATCCCTGCTCGTAGCTTTGTTGAAAAAAATGATAGAGGTTTTTGTTCTTCAGCCCATGCTGAGACAAAACCTCTCTCAGATTTTTAAAATATGTCTTCCTTTTCCTAGAATCCGTTTTGAAAGAAGACATGGTGAAACAGACAAAAAATGGCAAAAATATGAAACAGTGGTTTTTTTCGCGATTGGTGGTATTCCGGACCCCCCTGAGATGGTAAGCGGTTTTGGGGGGGGGTATCTGCTAGAATGGGGTCATGACACATAGAGGGGGGTGGTATTGGAAAACCATTATTCCGGACCCCCCCCTCTCATTAAACTCCGTATAGTGAGGGGGGATCCGGAATTTTTGAGGACCGTTTGATTAATTCGATGTGAGTTTGGATGGGGGGCGTGATGTGTGAAGGTGTGTGGAGGTAGAGAGTGGGGTAGACTTAGGGTAGCGTAGGTTTGTTTGTTTTTAATTTTTAGTTTTTTATTATATGATTTGTTACGTGTTTTTTTTTATGTTTTGTTTTTTGTTTTATTTGTTTTTTAAATTTGTTTTGTTATGTTTTGTTTATTATATTATATGTTTTGTTCTAATATAGTTTGTTTATTATATTATATGTTTTGGTTTTATATTTTGTATTTTATATTATATGTTTTGTTATATTTTATTTTTATGTTTTATATTTTTATATTGTTTTTTAATTAATTTAAATTAATTAAATTCTAACCTAACTACTAACTTAGAGTTTTAACTTAATTAATAATTAATTAATTATTAACTAGTTATTTATTAATTAGTTTAACATATCCTAACTATACTAACATTACTTATTTAATTTAACTAAATTTATTGTTATTTTTGTTCATCGTAAGTCTGATTCTTCATGGATGGGTGACGGGCGAGAGGTAGTCAATGGGGCAACATGACAAGGTAGTGAGCGCGCAGCATGGATGAAGGATGCAGCAGGGTGATGGGGGATCAAGTGAAAAGTATGGAGGGAATAAAACGGGATCAACGGAGCCAGACTTCATCATCACGAAAGAAATGCCAAATCAACAGTCGAAGAATCGAGTTGCCTATAATTATAAGACCCCAACATAGGCTCCACCTGGGGATGGCAACTTCTTTTAAGAGGTATCAAGAACCACGGACCTGTGAATCATGCAGATCGATGCTTTATCCATTGGGCTGGTCCCAAAACCTTATTCTGCAACTTGTACTTGTTTTGATCTTGCAACTGAAACCAAATTAAAATAAACACTGCTGAAAAAGAGATGCTCGGAATGATGAGCTTATTCATTTTTTCCTACCTACCCTACTGCAATCATTGCTCAGCTAGGTAATGTAAAAATGCCAATGGAGCCAATCTAGCAATTGATTTAGTGGCTTTGTTCTTTCACTGTCCATGATGAAACTCAGAAATTAGTATGTTACTCATGCTTGAGAGTAATTTCCAACCTGCTTTCCCTTACATAAGATTTGATAAACCCGAACAATAGGAAAAACACTGGCAATGGAAAA
>JZKD02S1606480.1:86829-97430 GCA_000966675.3 Picea glauca
AGTCATATGAAAGGTGGTCATGTGGACCAGGGCATAGCCAGGAGGGTCTAAGGCCAAAGCGTATCGGGAATCGAAGGATCGCGAGTGTAGGGGACATGTGAGTTTCGGCATTCGAAAGCCTAAAACTCCGACAAGGGGGAAGTACCATTGTGGGATCCAGCTATCAGCATATCAGAGAAGTGGAAAGTGTCATTTAAGGGGCCAGCTGTCAGCGTAGCAGAGAGTCAGGAATCAAGGAATCGAGAATCCCATGGGCCAATGCATTTTGGCATTAGAAACCCTGAAGCCCCGATAGGTGGTATGACTATGGTCATATAGAGGGAGGTCGTATGGAACCAAAGGTCTAGCCCAGAGGACTAGCAGAAGCGGACCTCATATCGGGATATCAGGGATTTCGAGGACAAATTGTTTGTGCATTTCGACACTACGATGCTCGAAACCCTTATGGGAGACAAGGCTGCGGTCTTGTAAGATAGAGGTCGTGTGGACCAAAAAGTTTATCCTGGAGGGCTAACAGGAAAAGGAGCTCATCGGGATTTTGAAGCCCAAAACCTCGACGAAAGGAATATAAGGCTGCGATCTTATGTGAACTAGTCACATGGACTAGAGAGTCTATCCAGTAGGGGCTAAGGCCGGATGGGAGCTCATCGGAGATCGGGGAATCGAGAGTACAAGAACTCTTGACAGTGGAAAGGAATAAAACCCTAAAATTAAGATCGAGAAGAGTCACAGGTGTGTGCAGAGGCTGTGACAGGGAGAAAGAAGGACCTGTGGACTGGGTTTTTCCAAGGGATTCCATTAGAATTCCAAGGAGCCGCTTCGGCTCAAAGGTGAATTTTGAACGATCCTTGAAGACCGGGAGGTCAGGCGCAGAGATCCTGCGAGGCACGAGGAGCGTCACGCCATCAAGTGGTATTGGAGCTTGATCCTTGTCTGTATATTTTAGGCAGCAGGAGGCAGAAGGAGATAAAAGTGCACTCTGATACACATCAAGTGGTATCAGAGCTAAAACTTTGTTTGTATATTTCAAGCAGAGGGAGAAGTTAAAGGAAAACAGAGTTGTTGAGGACTCTGTAAGGATTTTTTTGCAGGTAGGCAACGATCAAGGAGGTAGTCAGGAGAACTGTAAGTGAAGATGGTAACACTCGGGATGCAGAGTGACAACAGGTTTTCTAGGAGAGCAGACAGAGATAGGAAGATGGCTACTGAAGGTCGTAGATCTGCTGGAAGGAAAAACTCAGAGTTGTGGAGTCAAGAGGACATAGATGAGGAGATCGCTGATATAAGAGCAGAGATGGAAAGGATTGTGTTGAATATGCAGCTGAACGCGAGGATAGATGAGCTCAAATTGAAGCTGCGGCAGGATAAGAAGCCGAGATGGGTGTATGAGTGGCCCATGAAGAAGGCAAAAGCAAAGTGGCCAGTCAAGGAGTTGATGGTCAAAGGGTAGCGCAGGATGTTAAAATTATGGTTGAGGGATGTTGAAAACCTCAAGGCCACAGAGGAAAAGATGATTATGTCTGTGAACCAGAGGTTGGGAGAGGTCTCGATGATTTTGAAAATGAATTGGGATCATCTAAGGATCTCAAGCACTGCTAGGAGGGCAGAGAAGAAATTCCAGATTGCCAGGTGGGAAATGAGATGAGATCGTTGTGGGATCTCAGATATTTTCATGAGGATAGGAAAGGAATTTCACATTGCCAGCTGGGCAATGATATGAGGTCACGGAAGGATCTCAAAAACTACTAGGAGGGTAGTGGAAGCATCTCATATTGCCAGGTGGGTAGAGATGAGCATTCGAGACTGTCTGAAAGTCTCATGGACTCGGAGGTGAGTTCAATTCAACAAGGGTTGCTGATGAAGATGAGATCAGTTGATCTCATAGTCTGCCAGGAGGGCAATAGAGACATCCCATATTTCCAGGTGGGCAGGGATGAGCAGGTAAGTTTTGATCAGCCTGAGGAGCTAACAGAGCAGATGAGACTGTCTAAGGGTCTCATAAATTCAGAGATGAGTTTGGATCATCATGTGCAGCTGACCAAGGAGGAAGATATGAGAGATCTTCTGATGATTCGAGGGATTGAAGTATTCCTACCATTTTCCCAGGAGGAGGCAACAATATGTATTGTAGATGCAACAACAATAGAAGAACAGTCGGCTGAGACTGTCAAAGAGAAATTGGAGTAGGTGTTTGAGACCGCCCAAGCAGAAGTAGAAGCAGGAAAAGAGAGTGAGAATTCTGAGGAATGGCTCAATGGCTTCAGCCAAGAAGCTGAAAAAGATGTAGCACTGAAGCTGATAGTAGAAGAAGCAGAAGAGGATGATGAGCATTCAAAAGAATGGCTCAACTTTTTCAGCCAAGAAGCTGAAGAAACTGCAACATGGGAGTTTGCAATAGAAGGAGAAGAGGCAAATAACATTTGTTTTGTTGATATGTGGGAAAAATTCGAAGCCCTGGAGAAAAGGGTGAAGGTGCAGAGCGTGAACATCCTACAGGTAAAGTTGGAAGCTGACAAAGAAGGCATGGGAGATCATGATGATATTCTCATGTACCAAAAAAATTTGCAGCTGAGGATATTGCATGAGCAGAGCCAGCCATGGGAGTAGCTAGACGAAGTGATTGAAGAGATCATGGAGTTGATGATCAGATTAGCAGATACTGCCAGTGAGGAGAGGCTGAGCAGAAGCGAAGCAGCAGCAGCAACAACGCAGAAGCAACAGTTGCAGCAGAATGGAGCAGATGGGAAGCTCCAGATATTTATTTTGGATCTAGGAGGATTCCCAATAGCTGGGAGGGGAATCTCATGAGAAGGAGCTCATGATTTTGCAGCTGAGGAGTTTGATGCAGGAGCATCTCTCCACGTCAGCCAGCCATCCAGCCAACCACACCAGTGAATTCAAATCACACGCTAAAAGAGAGGCGCAACCTCATTTAAATCTGAATTCAATGTAACTTTAATGCTTAAGCTGTTGAGATGGGAAGCCATGCCTTTGGGGAGGTTGTAGATAATATCGCCCTTAAATGTTTGTGTGGCTGAGATCTAGATCCGATTCTAGACTAGACAGCCCATTCAATGTAATTGAATAGGCTAGGTAGGTTGGAGGGAAGATCTTGAAGAGCCCCCTCAGGTAAAAGATATTTTCATATCTCATTTTGTAAGGAAAGATGAGTAGGAGTCTGAGAAGAGCTAGAGAGAGCTCGAGAACACCTTGTAATTACAGGCATTTGCCATTTTTAATATAAACAGAAGTAGTTTTTCCTGCATGAATTTTGTGTTATGTGAATGTCTGTGAGTGTTCTTTTATGCTGTAGATGTATACCGTAGTTGTGCATTTGCAGGAGTTGGTTGGATTTCAGGTGAAGGTCTTTGAGGCTTCACACCAGGAGGGTGTGACAAAACACTGTGGGTTCTGATAACCGTGCACAGAGGATGCATTTTTGAACACTGTGGGTTCAGACAAAGACATGTTGTGGCACAGGAACTGAAGTCAACAACTCAGAGTAAGACCTCAAGGTTGTTGAACACCTTGGAGGCAAGGCTATGTATGAGAGACACAGTTGCAGACAGAATTTTGTTGTGGATTCTGTGAAGTTTTTCCAAGTGGGCATTGAGCACAGGCACAAGGTGCAGTTGGAGGGACTCTATTGCGAGTTTAGACAGAATCCAGAATCACTGAGGATTTGGTGAAGCTCTTCCAGGTGGGCATTGAGCTAGTGAAAGGGGTGCACAAAGATAAAACTCTGCTGTGAGTTTAGGGAGAAGAGACAGAATCATTGAGGATTCTGAGAGCTCTACCAGGAAGGCATTGAGCAGGTGTATAGGTGCACAAGCGGAGAGAACTACTGAATTTTCTGTGATAAGATACTCTGTCAGGAGGGCATTGAGTCAGTGTGTAGACAGGCATAGAAGAGAAGAGAACTCTTTGAGTTCTGTAATTAAGGGAAGAATCCACTGAGGGATCTTCATAGGGTTACTAAACACCCTGAAATCTCAGCCAGAGGTTGCTGAAGAAAAAGGAGCTAGGAGGGAATCCAAACATTCTCCATCTATGGGAGAAAGGAATAAGGATGAGTTTCTGTGGAGGTCGAAGCTACAGGAAAATCTCAACAGAGATAGCACTTGTGTGTGCGTGTGAAGACTTTGTAGAGTGCAGTAGTCAAAGAATCCTTTGAGGATTCAGAAGCAAAGCTCAGGAGGAGCCAACGGTTTTATTACGTGCAACGAAGCTCAAGGTTGTGGAGCTCACAGAGGAAAAAGAGCACAAAGGTCAAGGCCTTTGAGAACGTGGAATTCTTTCAAGTGTAGGAAGGAAGTGTGCAGAAGCTCAGGAGGAGCAACGACAGTCGTCATATCTAGAGTGAATAACCTGTCATCCATTGGATCAGGTGAAGGAACATAGAGTTTAGCCTCTGGAGTAAGTGCACAGGAAGAACGGATCTGGACCATTGGATCTTGATTTAGAGACCTGACAGTCGTTAGATCTACAGAGAATTGCGAGGGGGTTAAGCCTTCGTGAATAGCAGAGGAGAAATCCCGATGAGAGACGTAGCCATCAGGATAGAAGTCATCGGAAAATCGGGGATCGACATTTCGCGAGTCCCGTAGACATACACGTTTCGACATTGGAAAGCCGGAAACCTCGACAGGAGTATATGGTCGCGGTCATATGAAAGGTGGTCGCATGGACCAGGGCATAGCCAGGAACGGATAAGGCCAAAGCGT
The DNA here is from genome assembly GCA_000966675.3 of Picea glauca. Taxonomy (NCBI): domain Eukaryota; kingdom Viridiplantae; phylum Streptophyta; class Pinopsida; order Pinales; family Pinaceae; genus Picea; species Picea glauca. The sequence goes on from JZKD02S1606480.1 coordinate 91,554, forward strand.
ATCGGGAATCGAAGGATCGCGAGTCCAGGGGACATGTGAGTTTCGGTATTGGAAATCCTGAAACCCCGATAGGGGGGAAGTGCCATTGTGGGAGCCAGCTATCATCATATCAGAGAAGTGGAATGTGCCATTTAAGGGGCCAGCTGTCAGTGTAGCGGAGATTCGGGATTCAAGGAATTGGGAATCCCGTGGGCTAATGCATTTTAGCATTAGAAACCCCGAAGCCCCGATAGGTGGTATGACTATGGTCATATAGAGGGAGGTCGTATAGACCCAAAGGTCTAGACCGAAGGACTAGCAGAAGCTGACGTCATATCGGGATATCGGGGATTCCGAGGACAAATTGTTTGTACATTTCAACATTGCGATGCTCAAAACCCGGATGGGAGACAAGGCTGCGGTCTTGTAAGATAGAGGTTGTGTGGACCAAAATTTTTAGCCTGGAGAGCTAACAGGAAAAGGATCTCATCGTGATTTTGAAGCCCAAAACCCTGACGAAAGGAATATAAGGCTGCGGTCTTATGGGAACTAGTCACATGGACTAGAGAGTCTAGCCAGGAGGGGCTAAGGCCGGATGGGATCTCATCGGAGATCAATGAATCGAGAGTACAGGAACTCTTGACAGCGGAAAGGATGAAAACCATGAAATTAAGATCGGGAAGAGTCATAGGCACGTGTAGAGGCCGTGATAGGGAGAAAGAAGGACCTATGGACCGGGTTTTTCTCAGGGATTCCATTGGGAGTCCTTGGAGCCACTTTGGCTCAAAGGTGAATTTTGAACGATCCTTGAAGACTGGGAGGTCAGGCGCAGAGATCCTGTGGGGCACTAGGAGCGTCGCTCCATCAAAATAAATCCCACATGTATTCATGTATGGCCTTGTTGTTTTCAACTATAATTACTTCATGCCATGTAAAGTCATCACATTGGTGGAAACCATATAATCTAACATACAATTATGAAGAAGGAGACTATTCACTACCAAGGAAATAAAGAAAGGTGCATGACCTCCATTATTTCTATCATAATCCATACTTTCCAATACAATAGGAGGGTCTTTAGGTTCCCTAATAATGTATTTAATCACTTAATCCATTTGTAATGGCATATTTATTAATTCATAGAGAGGCATAGGAACCTTGGTATTTTCTAAAACACTTGTCACGTCAACATTTAATTGTAAACCATCATTGTTACATGATGTTGATGGAGAAGTAGAGTTGTTGTCCAAAGGTAAATGTTAACTAGTACAATTTCTATGAGGAGCTTGAAATTCATCAAGTTGAGAAGATACATGTGCTTTGTTTCTTCTATAATATTGAAAGTACTTCCATTTACTAAGCTTTTCCTTGGCTTCTTAATCCATGGAGTTCAACATTTATAACCTATCTATCCTAGCATAATCCCTACTCCTCATGTTGATTTTCTACAATTTCTCACTTGTAAAAGTGTAGGCTTCTATTGGATATGATAGATAGGATCCATATCTTCAAATAAATTCATACATTCATCACTATTATGATCTTCATGTTCCTCATGGACTTGATTTATGGGGAATTCCCATTTACTGTGAAACCCATTGCAAGGCAAGCTCCAAGAGATCTCTTCCTGTTTAATCATATTAGAAGGGGTAAGGGAATTAGGAACACTTTTCTTGGGAGGATTTATATTCTTATTCCATACTTGATTTCATCTGGGTCATTTATTTTTATTATGTTGAGGTCTAGGATGATGATTTTGAGGTTGACCCTTTTCCCTTTAAAACATTATTAACCTATCCATGATATTGTCTTGGGAGTGGAAAATCTTGGTTTTCATATGGTCAACTTTTTTGGGAGGGCCATCACTACATTGGGAATAGGATCAAATTTATTCATAGCCTTAGGTTTTCTCTTGGCCTTATCTCTTGGCACACTAAAAGGTTCTACCATGGAAGCTAACATATTCTCTTCAATCTTGGTAACCCATTATTTATCTTATTCAAGGTTTTTCGGGAATTTGTCTCTTAACATGAAACCAAATCATACATCAAGTGCACTGGTATATTGTAAGAGGATGTAAGGTACCGTATTTTATTATGTAGAGTAGAAACAAATTTTTTATAACAATTATCAATGGAAAGAGAAAAATATAGATCACAATGACACAATTGATTCTAGAAATAATACCTTTATTATGTCGATAGACAAGTTCACTTTCCTCATCAAGGTGGAAACCTCCAGAAGAGCATAGCTCAAGTAAAAAATGATTTTGAAGAAAAAACATTTCCATGATTTATACTCCTATTTATACTATTTCAATACTCTAGAGAACATTATAGAAGAATATTTTTCTAAAAGAAAAACCTTCTAATAAGTCTCCTTACATTAGACATATTCACATTATTAAATAGGAACTATTTACTAATGTGGGCCTTCATTACATAGAGAACATATTATTCTATCTGTTTGAGGGGTTAGGGAAGTTATGACCTTAACATGCCCCCCCCCGCCCTTGAAAAAGAATCCATGTCTTGAAGGCTTGATATGTGGAAATTGTTGTAGAATGGAAACAAGCTCCCATGTGGCATCCTCTAGTTGTGTGTCCTTCCATTGAACTAAAACTTCCTTGATTTTATTTTGATGGAGACAAAGATCACAGTGATCCAAGACTTCTTGGGGATGCAACCAAATAGATCCTTCTTCATCCAACCTAGGGAAACTAGTTTGAGTCTCACACTTGATTTCAATCATTTTCTTCAAGTAAGAAACATGAAAAATAGTACAAAGATTATAGTGACTAGGTAGAGATAACTTGTAGGCCATAGGCCCCATGCACTTGAGAATTGTATAAGGGATATAACACTTGGGAGTAATTTTATGACAATGATCTACTTTGAGGGATGTTTTCTTATAAGGTTGTACATGAAGCAACACTTGGTTGCCTTTTGTAAAATGGCATTTTGAATGACCATGATGAGCTTGTTTCAAATGCAATTATGATCCATGAACAAATTACCTTTAAGGGTAGAGCGAATGGAATCCTAGATTGTAAGGGTGTTATTTACCTATTTGACCCTGGAGACATTAGGAAGGTAGAAGAATACAAAAGGTGTCTTTTGACCATAGACCGCTTCGATGGGAGACATGTGAGTGGCAACATAGTAAGATGTGTTTCACCACCATTCAACTAGTGGTAACAATTGATCCCGTGGAGTTTGTCTGTCAGACGAAAAACACCTCAAATATGTTTCAAAGAACTTGTTGACAAATTCATTTTGATGATCACTCTAGGGATGATAGGTTGATTTGAGAGACAATAGGGTTCCTTGGATCTTAAACAATTATTGCCAAAAGTTGTTGGTGAAGGTTGGACCATGTTCGAAGACAATAGAGTGGGGAATTACAAGAAGTTTGAAGATAATATCCATGCAAATTTGAGCCATGGTGGATGTTTTGAAAGGGTTTTGGAGGGCACAAAATGATCATATTTGGAAAGGCGATCAACTACAACCATAATGATTTATTTACTTCCATATTTGGGTAATATGAAAATGAATTCCATAGAAGTATCTATCCATATAGAAGGTGGAATAGGGAGAGGTTGGAGTGTGCCTGAATTTTGACTGTTTCTCCCTTATTGTGTTGACAAGTATCACATTCAGCCACCAAAGTGTGGATTTCCTATTTCATGCCTTCCTACATTTTGTTTTTTATCCTTTCATACTTTTGTGAAAATTTGAATTCCCTAATGTTGGTTAAGCACAAAATTCAAATAACACAATGAAATTAAGGTGAGACCATTTTCTTAAATACATGAGATATTTATAGCGAAGCTCCTAGTTTTGCCAAGAGTATATCAAAGATGCATGAGAATTTTGTTGCAATTGTTTTATTAGGAGATATATTCTGGGACTTTAGAACCATTCCTAGTGAACCTCCTTTAACCAATATGATACAATGAAGGAGAGTGAGAAGAGGGACCCTTATTCTTCATATTTCCATGAAAGGGAATCAACAAACACATTTTATTTTCCTTTCTTTTAAATGATATCATAATGAAGCCAAACATTTTGGCCAAACACGTTTTTTTGTTCTTGGGATGAAATTCTTTGTTCCAAGAAATATTTGAGGTTACAATTATCCATTTTAATTTGGAAGCACTTCCCAATTAGGTAAGGACACCAAAGATCCATTACATGTAGAATAGAAAACATTTCCTTTTCATAGGTAGATTTTCCAAAATGTCTCTCAGATAGTTGTTTGCTAGTGAAATCCAAAGGTCTGCCATATTGCATGAGAACTGACTCAATTCCTTTCCCATAAGCATCACATTCTTCCCATAAGCATCAAATTCCATAACAAAATTATTAGTGAAGTTGGGTAGTTCTAGGAGAGGAGTTGTGCACATAGCCTCTTTCAAGGATTGGAAGGATTGATCAGTTGTTGGAGTCCAACTAAAAGAATTGTTTTTAAGCAGATCAGTAAGGGGAGTTGTAATTTTTCCATAATTATGAACAAACTATTGGAATTATTGTCATTTATGTGAAAGGATTAATGATGTCATTAATGTCATATTACGATACTACAATACACACAAAATTTCCAAGATTTATTTATATATATAGGTTTACAGGTGTATTAAAAAAGGAGTGCATGTGAAAAAGTAAAAAGTGAAATGGTGGTTTCAACCCATGGGTTTGGGGTATTTTCCCATGGTTTGAAGTATTTTACCATGATATTTGGGGTATTTTCCCACAGTATTGTGAATTAGTTATTTAATTAATGGACATGTCCCTTCATGGAGGGTTATGAAAATGTATTAAAAGAGAAAGCATTGAGAGAAAGTGAGTGTATGAAAAATGGATGAACAAAGATTGAATATCATACCAAAAGAGAAGAGTTGTGAAATCCATTTCAGGTTAGCTTGGCGTTTTCTCGATAACTTATTCTTTAGGACATTTCGGACCTTAAATTTTTGAAAATATGGAGGACAGATGTTGGTGTGTATTTGGTAAAAACTTTATGTGTTGGTTCTCTATACTTTCATATATATGCCTCGTATATGTTAGGGTTACTAAATGCTCCTGAAATTAGTTTCAAACAAACTATCTCGACACTTTCCCTATAACTTTTTTTCTGGGATGTTTCACACCCTGAAATTTCACAGAGATGGAGGAGATATATATGTGTACATGTGGTAAACATTTCATATGCTGGTTCACTATAGTTTTAGATCTATGCCCTATAGAAGTTAGGTTTTTTCTAATGTTATTGAAAGCAATTTCAAATATGTCAGTTTGGCATTTTCACTATAACTTATTTTCTAGGACACTTCATAGTATGAAATATTTACATAACAAAGGATACATACACAAGTACCTCAGTTAAAAATTTTAGATGGTGGTTCTCTATACGTTCTGAGATATTCTCTGTGGAAGTTAGGGTTTCTGAATAATCCTAAGATTAGTTTCAAATAGGTAAGTTTGGATTTTTTAGTACAACTTTTTTTTTGGGACTCTACATATTTTCAAAATTTTAGAGAACGTAGGAGACATATATAAGTACATTAGGTAAACATTTCATAACCATATTTGAAAATTGGATACGTGCCATGTTGTACAATTTTTTTCTTGGGAAGAGGCCCAAAAAAAAAATATTTGGGAAGGTTTCTAATTGCAAATTCAAATTTTGGTCAGACTTGGTCAAGGAAGAAGTAGTGACAAGAGCTAGTGAAGGTAGAATAAGTGACTAGACCAGGTAAAGAAAGAAGCAACAAGTAGATCTGTTGAAGGAAGAAATAGAAAGAAGACTCAATGAAGTTTGGTGCAACTCAGAGATTGGTGTCTCTTGCTAAGTTGGTGCTTATATGTGGGGATTGATGTCTCTAGTAGATTGGTG
>JZKD02S1606480.1:97440-114392 GCA_000966675.3 Picea glauca
AAGTTGAAGAACTTGTGAAAATATAGTTTTTTGTTTTCATAAAACAAGAAAAATAGACACCCATCTTCATGATTTCACCCTTAAAGTATGAAAACTTTTACCACTTTTAACCACAATATCTAAACTTCAAATTTATCAAATATATATCATCAATGTATCATCTATGATTTCATACAATATATCACGAGCATATAATCATAATTAACATCACATCAACAACATCACATCGAATACACAGTACACCATAATTTACATGGAAACCCAAATGGAGAAAACCCAGTATTCTTTGTTATATATATTCAAGAATACATTCATTGGAAACACCAAATTTCCAATTCTCTAGCTGCAACTAGAAGGAGGATACAACCCCCTATTTACAGGACCCAACTTGAAGGGAGCTACAACTTCTTGAATTCTATGGATCCAACCAGAAGGAGGTTACAACCCCCTGATTCTCAGGCTCCAATTTGAAGGAAGCTCCAACTCCCTATGTTCTCTAGTACCAACTAGGAGAAGGCTACAACCCCCTTTCCTTGCCCCATATTTCCTCCTTGAGGTATAAGTGTATACCAAATTGTCACTACCACTATCAAACTATCACTATCAACCTGCCACTATATTAAACCTATCACTATATCCAACCTCTCATTGTATCCAACCTATCACATCAACCTGCCATTGTTCAACTTGTCTAACCTATCACTGTCACTGATACTCAACCTCAAAGAAACTGGATCCATGATCACCAAGAAAACCTTTCAACCAGATCCTCAAGCATCACTAACACATGCCTCTACCAATCATGTACTAGGATCATCGATATACCATCACAAAACATGTGTTTCAACCATTTACCAAAACTTGTACCAACATGTACCATGTATCAACCTGTACCATATCATGCATCAACCATGTAACTCACCATATCATGCATCAACAATGTATCTCACACTTTCAGGGCTTCATGTATACTTCATCAAATGCACCCATCACATATGTTGACATCAATAACAACTAAATTACCATCAATATCGAACACAGCTATGGGGTATCTTGAAGGCTCTAATGGTTGACATGAATGACAACAAACTATCCAAAATAGTTGTCCAATGACACACCCTATGGTAATATAAGGGAGAATAAGGAGTACTAGAAATAAAGTTCCAAAACAAGGGGATGCTACTCACATGATGAAGGGAAATAGGGAATCTTGTAGACTAAACAACATAACTTTGCACCTTGGTTGTCCTTCTAATATATGACCTCAAAGGTTCCTTTATACAATCCTCAAGGGGGTGAGTTCGTTGAATTATGTTGTTTACAGGATCAATGGAGTTTGGGAACGAGACTAACCACAAAACCCACCCGAAAAAGTGGAATTATTTTTTTTCACATTTTTTGAGGGCATCTGGGAGTTGCACACTGGGAAAACACAAACATTTTCTAGTTGGAAATTGATGACCCATAGATGGAAATAAAAGTAATTTTTTTAGATGAATTTGATGCAAGAGGATAGGATTTATATTTGCAATCTAGGGAAAATGATTGAGCCATCTCACAAATGCAGATGATGTGGAAATTTGTGGTATAACACCATCCTAAAAATCTTAAATGTTTGAGAGGTTTCCTGGGTTTAACGAGATATTATCGCCAATTTGTGTTGACAACACACATATACTGAGAGGGGGGAGGGTGAACTAGTATAAGAAAATGTTTTACTTTTTCAAACATTCATCAACCATAATAAAACAATCACATATGAGATCTATTAACTGTGAAACATGGAACACAAGTTTTACGTGGAAAACATTTTAGGAGAAAAACAAAAAAAATCTCTTTATAATTCTTTGTAGGAACCAACGTACTCGAGATATGAACCCACACTGATACAAATACTGGTAGGAACCAAGCTACTCTTACATATGTTCATACACACCAATATATTGGAGACACCAATTGATCCGGATTATTTTCAACACGAAATGAGAGCGAAGATATAATAAATAGATGTACAAAGATATTGCAGATATACAATAATATCATAGAAATGTATCAGAGATGCAAACATAAACAAAAATATATAGTAATACACAATTTTATATTAATGATAAAAAATGTACAAAGACTGTAAAAATACAGAGTGAAAGGCTCGCTAGAATGGTGGCAGTGTATCTCTGAGAAGAGATGTGACAGCTACTCACATTCACAAGAAGACGATTTTACAATGAGGCTTCAAATACCTTTTTATCATAAATAAAATCCAAATCCCTAACCCTATATGATGAAAATCCAAGAGTTTTGTGGATCCCATTTTCGGTAGTTTGGTGTATCAACTTCCAAGGGGCGTAACTTTGGCATACAATCTCTTTTTGGGGTGCACGAAAGCTCGTTGGAAAGGTATCTTCGAGGAGATTCATTTTGGGGGATCAATCAGAGCCTTTAGATATCATTGAGAATATCTATCCTAGTAGGAACCAACCTACTCGAGACACAAACCCACACTAATCATGGTAGGAACAAACCTACTCTTACATATCTTCATAGAGACCAATTGATCCGGATTATTTTCGGCAGTAAATGAGAGAGAAGATATAATAAATAGATGTACATAGATATTGTAGATATCCAATAATATCATAGAAATGTATCAGAGATGCAACCATAAACATAAAGATACAATAATACACAATTTTCTATTAATGAGCGAAAATGTACAAAGACTGTAAAAATACAAAGTGAAAGGATCGCTAGAATGGTAGCAGTGTATCTCTGAGAAGATATGTGATAGCTACTCCCATTCACAAGAATACAATTTTACAATGAGGCTCCAAATACCTTTTTATCATAAAGTAAATCCAAAACCCTAACCTCGGAAGATGAAAATCCAATAGTTTTGTGGACCTCGTTTTGGGTAGTTTGGTGTATCAACTTCCCGAGGGTGTAACTTTGGCATATGATCTCCATTTGGGGTGCACGGAAGATTGTTGGAAAGGTATCTTCGAGGAGATTAATTTTGGGGGCTGAATCAAAGCCTTTGGCTATCATTGAGAAGATTTATTCTGTTAGGAACCAACCTACTCAAGACACAAACCCACACTGATACAAATCCTAGTAGGAACCAACCTACTCTTACATATATTCATAGACACCAATATATTGGAGACACCAATTGAGACAGATTATTTTTGGCACGAAATGAGAGTGGAGATATAATAAATAGATGTACATAGATATCACAGATATCCAATAATATCACAGAAAGGTATCAGAGATGCAACCATAAACACATATATACAATAATACACAATTTTCTATTAATGAGCGAAAATGTACAAAGACTGTAAAAATACAGAGTGAAAGGCTCGCTAGAATGGTGGAAGTGTATCTTTGAGAAGAGATGTGATGGATACTCACATTCGCATGAAGACCATTTTACAATGAGGCTCCAAATACCTTATTATCATAAACAAAATCTAAAACCCTAACCCCAGATGATGAAAAGACAACAATTTTTTGGACCCCGTTTTGGGTAGTTTGGTGTATCAACTTCCAGCGGGCATAACTTTCGCATGCGATCTCTGTTTGGGGTGCACGAAATCTCGTTGGAAAGGTATCGTCAAGAAGATTCATTTTGGGGGCTCAATCAGAGCCTTTGGATACCATTGAGAAGATCTATCCTGAAAAATCTTCATTTAGGCCCTCAAAATGGCCCCGGAAGTTAAAAACTGCTAAAAATAGTAAATTACCAAAATTGCTAGAAAATTGTTTTGAGCTAGTTGGAAAAGGTGGGTGGCCACCGATATCCACCTGGATCACTAATCCCCACTACTAAGCACAAAATTAGAAAAATATACCAATCTCTTACAGAAATCCATGCACATTAATATACTGGAGACCCCAATCCCCACCGCTAAGCACCAATTTAGAAAAATACACTAATCTCTTATAGATATTCATAGACACCAATCTACTAGAGACATCAATCCCCACATATAAGCACCAACTTAGCAAGAGACACCAATCTCTGAGTTGCACCAAACTTCATTGAGTCTTCTTTCTATTTCTTCCTTCAACAGATCTACTTGTTGCTTCTTTCTTTACCTGGTCTAGTCACTTATTCTACCTTCACTAGCTCTTGTCACTACTTCTTCCTTGACCAAGTCTGACCAAAATTTGAATTTGCAATTAGAAACCTTCCCAAATATTTTTTTTTTGGGCCTCTTCCCAAGAAAAAAATTGTACAACATGGCACGTATCCAATTTTCAAATATGGTTATGAAATGTTTACCTAATGTACTTATATATGTCTCCTACGTTCTCTAAAATTTTGAAAATATGTAGAGTCCCAAAAAAAAAGTTGTACTAAAAAATCCAAACTTACCTATTTGAAACTAATCTTAGGATTATTCAGAAACCCTAACTTCCACAGAGAATATCTCAGAACGTATAGAGAACCACCATCTAAAATTTTTAACTGAGGTACTTGTGTATGTATCCTTTGTTATGTAAATATTTCATACTATGAAGTGTCCTAGAAAATAAGTTATAGTGAAAATGCCAAACTGACATATTTGAAATTGCTTTCAATAACATTAGAAAAAACCTAACTTCTATAGGGCATAGATCTAAAACTATAGTGAACCAGCATATGAAATGTTTACCACATGTACACATATATATCTCCTCCATCTCTGTGAAATTTCAGGGTGTGAAACATCCCAGAAAAAAAGTTATAGGGAAAGTGTCGAGATAGTTTGTTTGAAACTAATTTCAGGAGCATTTAGTAACCCTAACATATACGAGGCATATATATGAAAGTATAGAGAACCAACACATAAAGTTTTTACCAAATACACACCAACATCTGTCCTCCATATTTTCAAAAATTTAAGGTCCGAAATGTCCTAAAGAATAAGTTATCGAGAAAACGCCAAGCTAACCTGAAATGGATTTCACAACTCTTCTCTTTTGGTATGATATTCAATCTTTGTTCATCCATTTTTCATACACTCACTTTCTCTCAATGCTTTCTCTTTTAATACATTTTCATAACCCTCCATGAAGGGACATGTCCATTAATTAAATAACTAATTCACAATACTGTGGGAAAATACCCCAAATATCATGGTAAAATACTTCAAACCATGGGAAAATACCCCAAACCCATGGGTTGAAACCACCATTTCACTTTTTACTTTTTCACATGCACTCCTTTTTTAATACACCTGTAAACCTATATATATAAATAAATCTTGGAAATTTTGTGTGTATTGTAGTATCGTAATATGACATTAATGACATCATTAATCCTTTCACATAAATGACAATAATTCCAATAGTTTGTTCATAATTATGGAAAAATTACAACTCCCCTTACTGATCTGCTTAAAAACAATTCTTTTAGTTGGACTCCAACAACTGATCAATCCTTCCAATCCTTGAAAGAGGCTATGTGCACAACTCCTCTCCTAGAACTACCCAACTTCACTAATAATTTTGTTATGGAATTTGATGCTTATGGGAAGAATGTGATGCTTATGGGAAAGGAATTGAGTCAGTTCTCATGCAATATGGCAGACCTTTGGATTTCACTAGCAAACAACTATCTGAGAGACATTTTGGAAAATCTACCTATGAAAAGGAAATGTTTTCTATTCTACATGTAATGGATCTTTGGTGTCCTTACCTAATTGGGAAGTGCTTCCAAATTAAAATGGATAATTGTAACCTCAAATATTTCTTGGAACAAAGAATTTCATCCCAAGAACAAAAAAACGTGTTTGGCCAAAATGTTTGGCTTCATTATGATATCATTTAAAAGAAAGGAAAATAAAATGTGTTTGTTGATTCCCTTTCATGGAAATATGAAGAATAAGGGTCCCTCTTCTCACTCTCCTTCATTGTATCATATTGGTTAAAGGAGGTTCACTAGGAATGGTTCTAAAGTCCCAGAATATATCTCCTAATAAAACAATTGCAACAAAATTCTCATGCATCTTTGATATACTCTTGGCAAAACTAGGAGCTTCGCTATAAATATCTCATGTATTTAAGAAAATGGTCTCACCTTAATTTCATTGTGTTATTTGAATTTTGTGCTTAACCAACATTAGGGAATTCAAATTTTCACAAAAGTATGAAAGGATAAAAAACAAAATGTAGGAAGGCATGAAATAGGAAATCCACACTTTGGTGGCTGAATGTGATACTTGTCAACACAATAAGGGAGAAACAGTCAAAATTCAGGCACACTCCAACCTCTCCCTATTCCACCTTCTATATGGATAGATACTTCTATGGAATTCATTTTCATATTACCCAAATATGGAAGTAAATAAATCATTATGGTTGTAGTTGATCGCCTTTCCAAATATGATCATTTTGTGCCCTCCAAAACCCTTTCAAAACATCCACCATGGCTCAAATTTGCATGGATATTATCTTCAAACTTCTTGTAATTCCCCACTCTATTGTCTTCGAACATGGTCCAACCTTCACCAACAACTTTTGGCAATAATTGTTTAAGATCCAAGGAACCCTATTGTCTCTCAAATCAACCTATCATCCCTAGAGTGATCATCAAAATGAATTTGTCAACAAGTTCTTTGAAACATATTTGAGGTGTTTTTCGTCTGACAGACAAACTCCACGGGATCAATTGTTACCACTAGTTGAATGGTGGTGAAACACATCTTACTATGTTGCCACTCACATGTCTCCCATCGAAGCGGTCTATGGTCAAAAGACACCTTTTGTATTCTTCTACCTTCCTAATGTCTCCAGGGTCAAATAGGTAAATAACACCCTTACAATCTAGGATTCCATTCGCTCTACCCTTAAAGGTAATTTGTTCATGGATCATAATTGCATTTGAAACAAGCTCATCATGGTCATTCAAAATGCCATTTTACAAAAGGCAACCAAGTGTTGCTTCATGTACAACCTTATAAGAAAACATCCCTCAAAGTAGATCATTGTCATAAAATTACTCCCAAGTGTTATATCCCTTATACAATTCTCAAGTGCATGGGGCCTATGGCCTACAAGTTATCTCTACCTAGTCACTATAATCTTTGTACTATTTTTCATGTTTCTTACTTGAAGAAAATGATTGAAATCAAGTGTGAGACTCAAACTAGTTTCCCTAGGTTGGATGAAGAAGGATCTATTTGGTTGCATCCCCAAGAAGTCTTGGATCACTGTGATCTTTGTCTCCATCAAAATAAAATCAAGGAAGTTTTAGTTCAATGGAAGGACACACAACTAGAGGATGCCACATGGGAGCTTGTTTCCATTCTACAACAATTTCCACATATCAAGCCTTCAAGACATGGATTCTTTTTCAAGGGCGGGGGGGGGCATGTTAAGGTCATAACTTCCCTAACCCCTCAAACAGATAGAATAATATGTTCTCTATGTAATGAAGGCCCACATTAGTAAATAGTTCCTATTTAATAATGTGAATATGTCTAATGTAAGGAGACTTATTAGAAGGTTTTTCTTTTAGAAAAATATTCTTCTATAATGTTCTCTAGAGTATTGAAATAGTATAAATAGGAGTATAAATCATGGAAATGTTTTTTCTTCAAAATCATTTTTTACTTGAGCTATGCTCTTCTGGAGGTTTCCACCTTGATGAGGAAAGTGAACTTGTCTATCGACATAATAAAGGTATTATTTCTAGAATCAATTGTGTCATTGTGATCTATATTTTTCTCTTTCCATTGATAATTGTTATAAAAAATTTGTTTCTACTCTACATAATAAAATACGGTACCTTACATCCTCTTACAATATACCAGTGCACTTGATGTATGATTTGGTTTCATGTTAAGAGACAAATTCCCGAAAAACCTTGAATAAGATAAATAATGGGTTACCAAGATTGAAGAGAATATGTTAGCTTCCATGGTAGAACCTTTTAGTGTGCCAAGAGATAAGGCCAAGAGAAAACCTAAGGCTATGAATAAATTTGATCCTATTCCCAATGTAGTGATGGCCCTCCCAAAAAAGTTGACCATATGAAAACCAAGATTTTCCACTCCCAAGACAATATCATGGATAGGTTAATAATGTTTTAAAGGGAAAAGGGTCAACCTCAAAATCATCATCCTAGACCTCAACATAATAAAAATAAATGACCCAGATGAAATCAAGTATGGAATAAGAATATAAATCCTCCCAAGAAAAGTGTTCCTAATTCCCTTACCCCTTCTAATATGATTAAACAGGAAGAGATCTCTTGGAGCTTGCCTTGCAATGGGTTTCACAGTAAATGGGAATTCCCCATAAATCAAGTCCATGAGGAACATGAAGATCATAATAGTGATGAATGTATGAATTTATTTGAAGATATGGATCCTATCTATCATATCCAATAGAAGCCTACACTTTTACAAGTGAGAAATTGTAGAAAATCAACATGAGGAGTAGGGATTATGCTAGGATAGATAGGTTATAAATGTTGAACTCCATGGATTAAGAAGCCAAGGAAAAGCTTAGTAAATGGAAGTACTTTCAATATTATAGAAGAAACAAAGCACATGTATCTTCTCAACTTGATGAATTTCAAGCTCCTCATAGAAATTGTACTAGTTAACATTTACCTTTGGACAACAACTCTACTTCTCCATCAACATCATGTAACAATGATGGTTTACAATTAAATGTTGACGTGACAAGTGTTTTAGAAAATACCAAGGTTCCTATGCCTCTCTATGAATTAATAAATATGCCATTACAAATGGATTAAGTGATTAAATACATTATTAGGGAACCTAAAGACCCTCCTATTGTATTGGAAAGTATGGATTATGATAGAAATAATGGAGGTCATGCACCTTTCTTTATTTCCTTGGTAGTGAATAGTCTCCTTCTTCATAATTGTATGTTAGATTATATGGTTTCCACCAATGTGATGACTTTACATGGCATGAAGTAATTATAGTTGAAAACAACAAGGCCATACATGAATACATGTGGGATTTATTTTGATGGAGCGACGCTCCTAGTGCCCCACAGGATCTCTGCGCCTGACCTCCCAGTCTTCAAGGATCGTTCAAAATTCACCTTTGAGCCAAAGTGGCTCCAAGGACTCCCAATGGAATCCCTGAGAAAAACCCGGTCCATAGGTCCTTCTTTCTCCCTATCACGGCCTCTACACGTGCCTATGACTCTTCCCGATCTTAATTTCATGGTTTTCATCCTTTCCGCTGTCAAGAGTTCCTGTACTCTCGATTCATTGATCTCCGATGAGATCCCATCCGGCCTTAGCCCCTCCTGGCTAGACTCTCTAGTCCATGTGACTAGTTCCCATAAGACCGCAGCCTTATATTCCTTTCGTCAGGGTTTTGGGCTTCAAAATCACGATGAGATCCTTTTCCTGTTAGCTCTCCAGGCTAAAAATTTTGGTCCACACAACCTCTATCTTACAAGACCGCAGCCTTGTCTCCCATCCGGGTTTTGAGCATCGCAATGTTGAAATGTACAAACAATTTGTCCTCGGAATCCCCGATATCCCGATATGACGTCAGCTTCTGCTAGTCCTTCGGTCTAGACCTTTGGGTCTATACGACCTCCCTCTATATGACCATAGTCATACCACCTATCGGGGCTTCGGGGTTTCTAATGCTAAAATGCATTAGCCCACGGGATTCCCAATTCCTTGAATCCCGAATCTCCGCTACACTGACAGCTGGCCCCTTAAATGGCACATTCCACTTCTCTGATATGATGATAGCTGGCTCCCACAATGGCACTTCCCCCCTATCGGGGTTTCAGGATTTCCAATACCGAAACTCACATGTCCCCTGGACTCGCGATCCTTCGATTCCCGATACGCTTTGGCCTTATCCGTTCCTGGCTATGCCCTGGTCCATGCGACCACCTTTCATATGACCGCGACCATATACTCCTGTCGAGGTTTCCGGCTTTCCAATGTCGAAACGTGTATGTCTACGGGACTCGCGAAATGTCGATCCCCGATTTTCCGATGACTTCTATCCTGATGGCTACGTCTCTCATCGGGATTTCTCCTCTGCTATTCACGAAGGCTTAACCCCCTCGCAATTCTCTGTAGATCTAACGACTGTCAGGTCTCTAAATCAAGATCCAATGGTCCAGATCCGTTCTTCCTGTGCACTTACTCCAGAGGCTAAACTCTATGTTCCTTCACCTGATCCAATGGATGACAGGTTATTCACTCTAGATATGACGACTGTCGTTGCTCCTCCTGAGCTTCTGCACACTTCCTTCCTACACTTGAAAGAATTCCACGTTCTCAAAGGCCTTGACCTTTGTGCTCTTTTTCCTCTGTGAGCTCCACAACCTTGAGCTTCGTTGCACGTAATAAAACCGTTGGCTCCTCCTGAGCTTTGCTTCTGAATCCTCAAAGGATTCTTTGACTACTGCACTCTACAAAGTCTTCACACGCACACACAAGTGCTATCTCTGTTGAGATTTTCCTGTAGCTTCGACCTCCACAGAAACTCATCCTTATTCCTTTCTCCCATAGATGGAGAATGTTTGGATTCCCTCCTAGCTCCTTTTTCTTCAGCAACCTCTGGCTGAGATTTCAGGGTGTTTAGTAACCCTATGAAGATCCCTCAGTGGATTCTTCCCTTAATTACAGAACTCAAAGAGTTCTCTTCTCTTCTATGCCTGTCTACACACTGACTCAATGCCCTCCTGACAGAGTATCTTATCACAGAAAATTCAGTAGTTCTCTCCGCTTGTGCACCTATACACCTGCTCAATGCCTTCCTGGTAGAGCTCTCAGAATCCTCAATGATTCTGTCTCTTCTCCCTAAACTCACAGCAGAGTTTTATCTTTGTGCACCCCTTTCACTAGCTCAATGCCCACCTGGAAGAGCTTCACCAAATCCTCAGTGATTCTGGATTCTGTCTAAACTCGCAATAGAGTCCCTCCAACTGCACCTTGTGCCTGTGCTCAATGCCCACTTGGAAAAACTTCACAGAATCCACAACAAAATTCTGTCTGCAACTGTGTCTCTCATACATAGCCTTGCCTCCACGGTGTTCAACAACCTTGAGGTCTTACTCTGAGTTGTTGACTTCAGTTCGTGTGCCACAACATGTCTTTGTCTAAACCCACAGTGTTTAGAAATGCATCCTCTGTGCACGGTTATCAGAACCCACAGTGTTTTGTCACACCCTCCTGGTGTGAAGCCTCAAAGACCTTCACCTGAAATCCAACCAACTCCTACAAATGCACAACTATAGTATACATATACAGCATAAAAGAACACTCACAGACATTCACATAACACAGAATTCATGCAGGAAAAACTGCTTCTGTTTATATTAAAAATGGCAAATGCTTGTAATTACAAGGTGTTCTCGAGCTCTCTCTAGCTCTTCTCAGACTCCTACTCATCTTTCCTTACAAAATGAGATATGAAAATCTCTTTTACCCGAGGGGGCTCTTCAATATCTTCCCTCCAACCTACCTAGCCTATTCAATTACATTGAATGGGTTGTCTAGTCTAGAATTGGATCTAGATCTCAACCACACAAACATTTAAGGGCGATATTATCTACAACCTTCCCAAAGGCATGGCTTCCCATCTCAACATCTTAAGCATTAAAGTTACATTGAATTCAGATTTAAATGAGGTTGCGCCTCTCTTTTAGCGTGTGATTTGAATTCACTGGTGTGGTTGGCTGGATGGCTGGCTGACATGGAGAGATGCTCCTGCATCAAACTCCTCAGCTGCAAAATCATGAGCTCCTTCTCATGAGCTTCCTCTCTCAGATATTGGGAATCCTCCTGGATCCCAAATAAATATTTGGAGCTTCCCATCTGCTCCATTCTGCTACAACTGTTGCTTCTGCGTTGTTGTCGCTGCTGCTTCGCTTCTGCTCAGCCTCTCCTCACTGGAAGTATCTGCTGATCTGATCATCAGCTCCATGATCTCTTCAATCACTTCATCCAGCTACTCCCATGGCTGGCTCTGCTCATGCAATCTCCTCAGCTGCAAAATTTTTTGGCACATGAGAAGATCATCATGATCTCCCATGCCTTCTTCGTCAGCTTCCAACTTTACCTATAGGATGTGCACGCTCTGCACCTTCACCCTTTTCTCCAAGGCTTCGAATTTTTCCCACATATCAACAAAACAAATGCTATCTGCCTCTTCTCCTTCTACTGCAAACTCCCATGTTGCAGTTTCTTCAGCTTCTTGGCTGAAAAAGTTGAGCCATTCTTTTGAATGCTCATCATCCTCTTCTTCTTCTTCTACTATCAGCTTCAGTGCTACAACTTTTTCAGCTTCTTGGCTGAAGCCATTACGCCATTCCTCATAATTCTCACTCTCTTTTCCTGCTTCTACTTCTTCTTGGGCAGTCTCAAACACCTACTCCAATTTCTCTTTGACAGTCTCAGCCGACTGTTCTTCTGTTGTTGTTGCATCTACAATACATACTGTTGCCTCCTCCTGGGAAAATGGTAGGAATACTTCAATCCCTCGAATCATCAGAATATCTCTCATATCTTCCTCCTTGGTCAGCTGCACATGATGATCCAAACTCATCTCTGAATTTATGAGACCCTTAGACAGTCTCATCTGCTCTGTTATCTCCTCAGGCTGATCAAAACTTACCTGCTCATCCCTGCCCACCTGGAAATATGGGATGTCTCTATTTCCCTCCTAGCAGACGATGAGATCAAATGATCCCATCTTCATCAGCAACCCTTGTTGAATTGAACTCACCTCTGAGTCCATGAGACTTTCAGACAGTCTCGAATGCTCATCTCTACCCACCTGGCAATATGAGATGCTTCCACTGCCCTCCTAGAAGTTTTTGAGATCCCGCCGTGACCTCATATCATTGCCCAACTGGCAATGTGAAATTCCTTTCCTGTCCTCATGAAAATATCTGAGATCCCACAGCGATCTCATCTCATTGCCCACCTGGCAATTTGGAATTTCTTCTCTTCCCTCCTGGCAGTGCTTGAGATCCTTAGCTGATCCCAATTAATTTTCAAAATCATCGAGACCTCTCCCAACCTCTGGTTCACAGACATAATCATATTTTCCTCTGTGGCCTTGAGGTTTTCAACATACCTCAACCATCATTTTAACATCCTACGCTACCCTTTGACCATCAACTCCTTGACTGGCCACTTTGCTTTTGCCTTCTTCATGGGCCACTCATACACCCATCTCGGCTTCTTATCCTGCCGCAGCTTCAATTCGAGCTCATCTATCCTCGCGTTCAACTGCATATTCAACACAATCCTTTCCATCTCTGCTCTTATATCAGTGAGCTCCTCATCTATGTCCTCTTGACTCCACAACTCTGAGTTTTTCCTTCCAGCAGATCTACGACCTTCAGTAGCCATCTTCCTATCTCTGTCTGCTCTCCTAGAAAACCTGTTGTCACTCTGCATCCCGAGTGTTACCATCTTCACTTACAGTTCTCCTGACTACCTCCTTGATCGTTGCCTACCTGCAAAAAAATCCTTACAGAGTCCTCAACAACTCTGTTTTCCTTTAACTTCTCCCTCTGCTTGAAATATACAAACAAAGTTTTAGCTCTGATACCACTTGATGTGTATCAGAGTGCACTTTTATCTCCTTCTGCCTCCTGCTGCCTAAAATATACAGACAAGGATCAAGCTCCAATACCACTTGATGGCGTGACGCTCCTCGTGCCTCGCAGGATCTCTGCGCCTGACCTCCCGGTCTTCAAGGATCGTTCAAAATTCACCTTTGAGCCGAAGCGGCTCCTTGGAATTCTAATGGAATCCCTTGGAAAAACCCAGTCCACAGGTCCTTCTTTCTCCCTGTCACAGCCTCTGCACACACCTGTGACTCTTCTCGATCTTAATTTTAGGGTTTTATTCCTTTCCACTGTCAAGAGTTCTTGTACTCTCGATTCCCCGATCTCCGATGAGCTCCCATCCGGCCTTAGCCCCTACTGGATAGACTCTCTAGTCCATGTGACTAGTTCACATAAGATCGCAGCCTTATATTCCTTTCGTCGAGGTTTTGGGCTTCAAAATCCCGATGAGCTCCTTTTCCTGTTAGCCCTCCAGGATAAACTTTTTGGTCCACACGACCTCTATCTTACAAGACCGCAGCCTTGTCTCCCATAAGGGTTTCGAGCATCGTAGTGTCGAAATGCACAAACAATTTGTCCTCGAAATCCCTGATATCCCGATATGAGGTCCGCTTCTGCTAGTCCTCTGGGCTAGACCTTTGGTTCCATACGACCTCCCTCTATATGACCATAGTCATACCACCTATCGGGGCTTCAGGGTTTCTAATGCCAAAATGCATTGGCCCATGGGATTCTCGATTCCTTGATTCCTGACTCTCTGCTACGCTGACAGCTGGCCCCTTAAATGACACTTTCCACTTCTCTGATATGCTGATAGCTGGATCCCACAATGGTACTTCCCCCTTGTCGGAGTTTTAGGCTTTCGAATGCCGAAACTCACATGTCCCCTACACTCGCGATCCTTCGATTCCCGATACGCTTTGGCCTTAGACCCTCCTGGCTATGCCCTGGTCCACATGACCACCTTTCATATGACTGCAATCATATACTCCTGTCGGGGTTTCGAGACGACATATTTCCAGGATGACATATTTCCAGGACGACATATTTCCGGGACGACATATTACCGGAATGACATATTTCCAGGACCACATGATACTAGGTGGTTTTTCGGCACATGGTTTTTTTGCCGATGGTTTTCTATTTCCGATTAAGGAATTAGGGTTTTGGACTAATCCAGGTCATTGGGTTAGGGTTTTGGATGTCGCTGGATCCTATATGTATATTGTATTGTAAACNTCGAATGCCGAAACTCACATGTCCCCTACACTCGCGATCCTTCGATTCCCGATACGCTTTGGCCTTAGACCCTCCTGGCTATGCCCTGGTCCACATGACCACCTTTCATATGACTTCAATCATATACTCCTGTCGGGGTTTCAGGATGACATATTTCCGGGACGACATATTTCTGGGACGACATATTATCGGGATGAAATATTTCCGGGACCACATGATACTAAGTGGTTTTTCGGCACATGGTTTTTTTGCCGATGGTTTTCTATTTCCAATTAAGGAATTAGGGTTTTGGACTAATCCAAGTCATTGGGTTAGGGTTTTGGATGTCGCTGGCTCCTATATGTATATTGTATTGTAAACAATGTAACATAATGTATAAATATAATATATGTTGGTTTTTCTCGGTTTGGGTTTCCAGGTGAAAAATCTATGTGTAATGTTTGTATTTGCCATTGTATCTTTTCTGTTATTTTATGAATATCAGTTTATAGTAGATATTGTACAAGGTTAGAATTTACATTTGGTATCATAGCTTTATTGGCTTTAGGGGGACGCCTCTGTCATCAAGGGTTTGGCTCGGGACTGTGATAAGCCTTGTTACAGTGGGAGATCTGCGGTATTGTTTTTGAGGTGAAAAGAAATGGAAAGAAATTCGAAGATGGAGATCGAGAAGTTTAATGGGAAAAGATTTGCGCTGTCGAAGCTCAAGATGGAAGATCTTTTGGTGGACAGAGATCAGTGGATCGCGGTAGATCCAGGTATGGCACCTACATGAACTTCTGCAGATGACTGGAAAAAGATGGATCAGAAGGCAAAGACCACAATTCGACTGTGTCTCTCTGATTCAGTATTACTGAATGTGTCAGAGGAAGCTACAGCCAAAGATTTATGGGAAAAGTTGGGGAAGTTGTATCAGTCTAATTCCCTAGTAAATAAACTATTCCTGAGAAAGAAGCTNCTGTGGACCGACAACGGTCCAGCTGCGCGATCATCCGCGCGTGCAATGTCAAACCCCAGGCAAACCGCTCGCGGCCTACCACCACCCTCTCCATCACCAACAGCTTGCCACCACTGATCCGGTGGGTCGCCAATGACCCATACACCCAAACAATCATCGCCGCTACGCAACGATGCAATAGGGCATCTATACCACTAATACTCACTACAGTCCCAGACATGTAGTGCTCACCTGAGAAATATCGCTCGACGACATCCCGCAGATGAATGTCCCTCGGCAGCACAGGCTCTGCCGGCAGCGACGTTCCCCGGAAGGGGAGCCTAGTCAAAAAATAGATATCCTCCACCGCAGTGAAGGGGATCTTCTCTCCTCGCACGAGGAAGCAGTGCAGATCTGAGCTCCACATCTGGAGCAGGAACTGCAATAAGTACTCTTGTGCCCGTATCAATGGGCACTCAAAAAACTTTAGCAACCTGCTGGTTGCCAAAGCCGCTCTAACCGCAGGCCCTGCATTGGCCATAGCATCTCGCAGCTGCGACCAGTCCCGCTCTTGCCACCGCACATCCATAAGTCACTAATAGCCACCTGCACACAACACAAAGTCCTATATCAACTAAATGCAATCATCCAATGCATCAAAAAGCCTCCCTTTTTACCCTTCCACCTTGCCTCTTAGGCACGGTTTTACCACCCCCAGGTACGCACACATGCGCACCTGTTCACTCTACAGGCGCGCAAGTATGCGCGCCTGTTTTTCCCACAGGCGTGCCCAGGAGCGCGCCTGTTCACCATACAGGCGCGCGTTAGGGCGCACCTCTCAACCCCACAGGCGCGCTCTGGTGCGCGCCTGTTCACCCCACAGGCGCGCACTAGTGCGCGCCTGTCCACCTCACAGGCGCCCCCCTAGGGCGCGCCTTAAATTCTCCCCCACGCGCATCAATGCACGTGTATTCAGTGGATTGGCATGCACGTATGCGCGCCTCCCACTGAATCGCCCGTGCATGCGGGCCCACATCCTATGAAAAAACCCCTCAAAACCCCTGTACGGCCCCCCCCTACCTACCCTGCCCAAAAATTGGAAACCTATTTCTATGCAGGATGATCAGACCACTAACCTGAAGCTCGCACACCGTCAATCGGCTACCTCGTGCTCCCTGAATCACCCAATCTC
>JZKD02S1606480.1:133494-146653 GCA_000966675.3 Picea glauca
TTTTCCATTGCCAGTGTTTTTCCTATTGTTCGGGTTTATCAAATCTTATGTAAGGGAAAGCAGGTTGGAAATTACTCTCAAGCATGAGTAACATACTAATTTCTGAGTTTCATCATGGACAGTGAAAGAACAAAGCCACTAAATCAATTGCTAGATTGGCTCCATTGGCATTTTTACATTACCTAGCTGAGCAATGATTGCAGTAGGGTAGGTAGGAAAAAATGAATAAGCTCATCATTCCGAGCATCTCTTTTTCAGCAGTGTTTATTTTAATTTGGTTTCAGTTGCAAGATCAAAACAAGTACAAGTTGCAGAATAAGGTTTTGGGACCAGCCCAATGGATAAAGCATCGATCTGCATGATTCACAGGTCCGTGGTTCTTGATACCTCTTAAAAGAAGTTGCCATCCCCAGGTGGAGCCTATGTTGGGGTCTTATAATTATAGGCAACTCGATTCTTCGACTGTTGATTTGGCATTTCTTTCGTGATGATGAAGTCTGGCTCCGTTGATCCCGTTTTATTCCCTCCATACTTTTCACTTGATCCCCCATCACCCTGCTGCATCCTTCATCCATGCTGCGCGCTCACTACCTTGTCATGTTGCCCCATTGACTACCTCTCGCCCGTCACCCATCCATGAAGAATCAGACTTACGATGAACAAAAATAACAATAAATTTAGTTAAATTAAATAAGTAATGTTAGTATAGTTAGGATATGTTAAACTAATTAATAAATAACTAGTTAATAATTAATTAATTATTAATTAAGTTAAAACTCTAAGTTAGTAGTTAGGTTAGAATTTAATTAATTTAAATTAATTAAAAAACAATATAAAAATATAAAACATAAAAATAAAATATAACAAAACATATAATATAAAATACAAAATATAAAACCAAAACATATAATATAATAAACAAACTATATTAGAACAAAACATATAATATAATAAACAAAACATAACAAAACAAATTTAAAAAACAAATAAAACAAAAAACAAAACATAAAAAAAAACACGTAACAAATCATATAATAAAAAACTAAAAATTAAAAACAAACAAACCTACGCTACCCTAAGTCTACCCCACTCTCTACCTCCACACACCTTCACACATCACGCCCCCCATCCAAACTCACATCGAATTAATCAAACGGTCCTCAAAAATTCCGGATCCCCCCTCACTATACGGAGTTTAATGAGAGGGGGGGGTCCGGAATAATGGTTTTCCAATACCACCCCCCTCTATGTGTCATGACCCCATTCTAGCAGATACCCCCCCCCAAAACCGCTTACCATCTCAGGGGGGTCCGGAATACCACCAATCGCGAAAAAAACCACTGTTTCATATTTTTGCCATTTTTTGTCTGTTTCACCATGTCTTCTTTCAAAACGGATTCTAGGAAAAGGAAGACATATTTTAAAAATCTGAGAGAGGTTTTGTCTCAGCATGGGCTGAAGAACAAAAACCTCTATCATTTTTTTCAACAAAGCTACGAGCAGGGATAATTGAATCCATCTTCGAGTCCCTTGTTTCCATATTTCTTCTTTTCTGTTACTATCCTGTTTTTGCAGGAGCTGTTACGGACAGATGGAGGCGAATTTGGAAAATCCGAAGGCGGTTTTTGTCCAGGACATGTCTATCTACAATAACCTCTTTAATTTTTTTCCCAGGTGTCAGAGTTGAAGAGAAAAATACGTCTGTTCGGACCCCTTTTTCGCAGAAAATGAGTCTGTCTTTTATGGCAAACAGGGAATTCATTTACAGGGAACACATCATAGCGGTTAGAGCACCGATCCTCCAACTGACAGAAAATATCCAACAACCTCAAGAATTCGACGAATTCTGCATTCATTTGTTCTGATGCTGTTAGAGTCTATTTGCCAGCAAATCTTAAACAACCTCCAGTATGCCAGATGTTCAGGCATCAGTTACCAATTTTAATTTTCCTTTGGTTTGCGGTTTTGTTTGTTTTAGAGACAACCTACAGGTGTCGAGATTTTGGTAACTTCTTTTCTATTTTCAGAAAGTGGAGATAGGGTTGGAATGAGGAAAAGGATGAAGGAATTTTTGTTTATATACACATGTAAAAGAAAAACAGAGGGTTCGACCTGTAGGAAATTTTTTCCCTTTTTGCTGGACTGTAGGCCTTGCTACTTCAGGAGGTTTGTCTGTAATTTTGGAATGACCAATCAGTAATAGAGAAAATGATTTACAGGATTCTTATGTAGCAGTGTTGGTGGTGTGTTCCTTGTCTGTCTATAGTTATATTTCCGCTATCTTTCAAGCATTTTCATTTCTTATTGTTGAAAAATGTAATGGAGAAGAATTTATGCATGCATACTCTTTGGCCATTATTTCAATAATATTTATGTTATTCATCTGAAGATTTACAAAGGAATTCTTAGCTTCTCCTCTGTGCAGTGGATCTCTCCATTTTCACCTTATTCATATGCATTTAACCCAAGATGATCCAACATTTGTTACTATCTTGCCCTGTGGATACATTTACCTCTAGATCCGATTTGATCATTATATTATAAACAGACCACATAGCCCAATGGTGATCTGAGAAACTCGTCAACCACATCCTCATCTAAATATTTTCAAAAACCCAACCCATGTTCTTCATAGCTAGCCTAATATTCTTTTCAAATAAAGCTATATCAGACAAAGAGATCCCTCTCTGAGTCTTGGAGGGCTAGATCCAAGACTCGAAGCGGTTTTGATGTTGCCTCTGTGACTGCCTCTTTAGCCTTGGGAAAATTACAAATCACTAACGCCAACAACATACCATAACAAGTTCCTCAACCATATACCATATCACTCTCAATCATCCCATGTACCATAATATATCATCGATATGTAATCAAACCATATATGAAGATAGCGAAGAATGCGCTTCTAACTATGTATCATATCATCACCAAGGTGTACCATGCACAATCACGATCATGAAATTCCTCAAGCATGTACCATGACAACATAAGTATAGGCCTCAAAAATAACACATAAGAATACCTATGATATTGTAGACATTGTGTTGTATCAGATAACAAATGAGTAAACCAACCTGGGCATCAACAACCTGGCACAAGAATCACTTCACAACCTTTCACAATCCTTTTCACAGATATGTGACTTTCTGTTCTACTACCCGTGGATATCCAGGATTTTCTCCATGACAACCTACACACATCCATGCCCTTCTGACTTCCAACCCATGGATGCCTCAGAAGCTAGGGCTACTGACATTTTCTACAACTCCGAGACTTTCACCTTTGACCTTCCTTCACAAGATCAGACTTACTACCTTAGATTCGACCTTAGATTTGACAATAAAAAGATAAACCATATCACTTATTCACTTAGAGATATTCAATAGAATGTGTGTATGAATGTACTTATGAGAGACTCCTTGAGTTGTATTTATACTTTTTCAAAGCAACCTCTTTCCTTACTTTAGGGTTTCTTGTTACAACCACTTTACCCCATTGACTATGACATGTAATTGTTTATGGATTCTTACCCAATCTTTGGGGCTTCCTACCTTCATGACCTCATATCTCTTCAATCATGAGGAGCCCCTTGGCATACCACCTACGATTGGAAATGACATGATGAGGAATATCCAACAATGAGTGTGTTACATGCATTTACAATGTCCTTCATGGCCTTATTCCTCAAACAACTTCAAGTTCCATGACCACACCATTGGGGCTTCTTGTAGACTTCTTCAAATGCACCCAACACACCTTCTGATATCATGATGCAGCACCCCCTACCTCAACAAATTTTGCATGACCTCCCGGTCTTAGGATCATTCCAAATATTCCCCTGAGTCAGATTGACTCTTTGGTTTCACCACAGGGAATGCCACACATGCAAGGTGTATTCCACAACTGATCAACAAATACTATCAGGGATTTTTTTGTTCGATTTGAGATTTCGGATTTCACGATTTTGTGAATCCTATTGTCGAGACCCTTGTCTCTTCAACCTCCGAAACCCAAAACATCAACGAAGGTTGACTCCTTCAATGCACCGAAAACACACCTCTTGTTGCCACTTATTTCAACTTTTCGGGACTTGAGTGAACGACCAACACTCGTTCCTCTTTCCTTATGATTTCATGGTTTTCCAAAATTTCCCCTTTTGGTAGAATCAATTGTCTTTTGGGATTTTCCTCACAGCTTGAATGCCCCTTTGACTTCCTTCACACGTATCCTCCGATTAATGCTTGGGACCCACCCTTCAGATTTTTCCTTTTCATGATTTCGGGAGTTGTGTGACCATGCAACTCCACCTCTTGAGTACCAGAATCCCGACACCTGATTGGTCCCACGACTATTGTCCTTCAATTTTTTCAGGAATTTTTCCTTTCACTCTTCGGGATTTCGGGACTTGTGAGATCCATAGCAGAAAGGTTCTTCACCTCCCGAAACTCCGATCTCTAAATTACCGAAACCTCACCTCCAACATGATCTATGGCTGACATCCTCCACGATCTGACAAATCTGGATCTTTTGGCTTTTCGTGAACCGAGAGTTTGAAAATATCGATTCCAAAGATCTTTGCCTCCTCTACTTCCCGACACCCAAAGTGCTGAAATGCCAAAATGGATTTCTCCATGAACACAACCTAGTCCCAAGGCACATCGCATTTCGTGACTTCGGGGGTTTCAATGAAAAGAGCCTTGACTCCTTGTCATCAGGATTACCGAAGTTCCAGACCCCGAATTACCAAAATGTCGAGATTCCCCTTCGAAGGGGATCAATGGCTACAGGATTCCTCTTTTCTCCTGGTCTTTCTGTTAATCCTTTTGTCAACTATGCCTTCCATTTGTGGCTTTCCAACTATAAGCATTTCTTTTGTCCATTGAATCTTTTTTTGTTCCTCCTCTGCTCCTGCTTCTTCATATCTATAAGGGTACAAATCCACAACGTTGAATATCATTGAGATTCCGATCCCATTGGGTAATTCAATCTCATATGCGTTTGCCCCAAATTTCCTTATGACCTTGCATGGTCCAATATTTTTCATCTTCAGTTTGTTATATGTTCCCCTTAGGAACCTCTCCTTCCTCAGATGTGCAAGAACCATATCACCAACTTCAAATTGAAGTTCTCGCATGTGTTGATCTACTCTTCGTTTGTATTTTTGACTTGAACTCTATTATCGCTCCTTGACACCGCTGTGAAGCTTCTTCATTCCTTCTGCAAAGTCCTCTACACTAGCACTCCTGAATTCAGCTTGTTCCAAATCTTTCCATTCAGAAAATCCCCTTGTATGCATTCCATATACAATCTGGAATGGAATCTACCCTGTGCTTCTATTGAGTGAATCATTGTAAGAGAATTCCTCCCGTTGTAGAATGTGATCCCATTGACTGTGGTGTTTAGTCACTACGCTTCTCAAAAAATCTCCCAAGCTCATGTTCATGAATTTTGTCTATCCATCTGTCTGAGGATGATACACTGAGATAAAAGACAAACTTGTCCCCATCTTCTTCCATAAATTCCTCCAGAAATTTCCTACAAACTTGGTATCCTGATCAGACACGATACTCTTCGGTAAACAGTGAAGTCTGACGACTTCCTTGAAAAATAGCTTCGCAATATGAGTTGCATCACTGGTTTTCTGGAATGGTTTGAAATGTGCCATTTTTTAAAATACTTCAAATACCACAATCATTGAATCATATCCCCTTTTTGTCCTTGGCAGTCCCAATATAAAATCCATGCTCATTGCATCCCATGACCTTTCTAGTATGGGTAATGGTTGATATAACCATGTGTTATTCCTTTTTCCTTTCATGTGCTGATAAATTCTACACCTGTCCACAAAGTTCTTGATATTGGTCCTCATCCTTGGCCAAAAATATGAGCCACTCAACTTTGAGAACGTCTTATCATGACTAAACTGTCCGTCCAATCCTCCACTGTGTTTTTCCTTTAGTAGATTCTCTCTCATGGAGCATTTTGGAATACATAATTGATTGCCCCGGAATAATAATCCATATTGGATCATGCGTTCAGTCCATTGGCTTCTGTCCCTGAGAATTGGATTCTCAGATGCTTCATATGCTTCCTTGAAATTTGGGTCATCCCTATACATGTCTTTGAATTTATTAAAACCCAAATTCTTGAATCTGAATTCCTTCATAAGAAAACATTTCCTTCTCAAAGCATCAACAACTTTGTTAGCAGTTCCATAAATATGCTTAATCACAAAAGTAAAATTTTGCATGACCTCAACCCATTTAGCATTCTTTTGGTTCATCTTCTCCTGTCAAGTCATGAATTGTAAAGTGTGATTATCGTTGTACAAAACAAACTACCTGGGAACCAAATAGTGTCTCCATTTCTTTAGTGCTTGTATGACTGCATAGAATTCTTTGTCATATGTGGAGTACTTAATCTTCACTTCATTCTGTTTTTCACTGAAATAAGCGACCGGCCTGTCATATTGGCTCAAGACCACTCCAATTGCAAATCCACTCATGTTACACCTGACCTGGAATGTCTTGCTAAAATCTGGCAAAACCAAAATTGGTTGCTCCATGATCTTCTTCTTGAGCAGGTTGAAGCTCTTCTCTACTTCTGTCTAGTGAAAATATTTTTGTCTTCTCTTCACCGTATCCATCATTTGTGCGCTAATCCCACTAAAGTTTCAGATGAATTTCCTGTAGAAACATGCCAAACCATGGAAGCTGCTAACTTCAAACACATTCTTCGACGATGGCCAATCCTTAATTGCATTTACCTTTTTTGGATCCATTTTCAAATCATTTGCAGATATAACAAAACCCAAATAAATGAGTTATGTCCTCATAAATGACGATTTCTTCATATTGATCAGCAATTTCTTTTTCTGTAACCTCCTCATTACTGCAGTTAAATGCTTTAAGTGCTCTGCTCCAGTTTTACTAAAGATTAATATATCATCAAGATACATAATGACAAATTTCCCTATGAAATCCTTCAGGACTTCGTTCATCAACCTCATTAAATTATTGGGCGCATTCATTAAGTCAAATGGGATAACAATCCATTCATATAGCCCCTCATTCATCTTGAATGATGTCTTCCATTCATCACCTTCTCTCATTCGAATTTGATGGTACCCACTTTTCAAATCAATATTTGAAAAACAAATTGCTCCAGTCAAGCAGTCCATCAAGTCGTCCATCCTTGGCAATGGAAATTTGTATCTGATGGTAATCTTATTGATTTCCCTTGAGTCTGTACACATTCTCCAGCCTCCATCTTTCTTTGGGCTAAGCACTATTGGAACATAGCAAGCACTCAAGCTCTCTTGACTCAATCCTTTGTCCATTAAGTCCTGGACCTGTCTCTTAACTTCTTCATTTTCTTGCGTCGTCAACTTGTACGCGGATTTGTTTGGAAAACTGGCTCCAGGTATAAGATCAATATGATGGATTATACTCCTGATAGGTGGCAACGAACAAGGTAGTTCGTCCACTACTATATCATCAAATTCTCCCAACAATTCCTGGATTTCTTCAGGTAGATAATCTATTCTCGTACTATTCAAAAAACAATTGGGCTTCCTGACCACAATAAATTATGTGTCTTCCTTCTTCTTAACCTCCTTAAGAAGTTCCTTCCCACTCATGAGAACTATTGTGTTTCTCATCTCTATTTTCACTTCTTTATCCTTAGTTGGCAGCAACATGTGAGTCCTACCATTTTTTTCCAGGGTGTACGTTTTCTTTCTCCCATCATGAATCACGTTCCTATCATATTTCCATGGTCTACCCAGCAATAGATGACAAATATTCATGGGAATGACATCACATAATATTTCATCTTTATATCCCCCTATTTTAAATTCAACTAAACAATGTTTAGTGACATTTACCCGATGTCCTTTTTGTAGCAGCAAAACTCTGTATGGGCTTGGATCTACAATAGCATCCAGCTCCATATTTTCTACCATCTCTGTAGATATGAGATTGTCTGTGCTACCACTGTCCACTATGACCTTGCTTACCCTGTCCTTATTTTTGCAAGAAGTCTGAAACAGATTGTTTCTTTGGGTCGGGTTCTCTGCCTCCTTCTCCGGTTTCAAGAGAACTTTCCTCATCATCAAGGATCTTCCGCCCTCAATGTCTTCTGCCTCAACATTATGTCCTTGAGCTTCGGCAATGTGAGTTTCACCACCATCTTTCTTCTTATCTAGGCACTCATAAGATTTATGTCTGACGTTTCCACAGGTAAGACATTTCACTTCACCTCCTCTTCCTCTTCCTCTTCCTCTGGCTCGAGGAAAAGTATTTCTATCAACATAATGCCTTCGTTGTGAGCTTCCTCCTCTCTCAGGTTGAGTTTCAGGTTTCTTCCCCTCTTCTTTAGGTTTCTGAGTTCTGTCTTGGGCAATTGTTTTGCCTCTGGCTTGAATTCTACCTCGGCCTCTTTGACATTTCTTCTAGCATAGATTCTCTTCATCTTTCAGAGATATTTGATAAGCATCTTCCACATTCTGAATGGTCATGATGCTCATCTCATCTTGAATGTCATATCGTAGACCATTCATGTACTTGACAACTTTTTCATCATCGCTTTATCAATGACTTGCTCAGATGTTTATCCTGTAGAACTCTTCAACGTATTCCTTCACTGACATCAGCTTCTGTCTCAAATTATGCATCCTCCAAAATAGAGTGATTTGATAATATCTAGGTAGAAATTTGGCTTTCATATTTGCAACCATTCTATCCCATCTCTTGATTTTCTTCTTGCCCTTATAGTGTTTGTCAGCCTGCAATTCATCCCACCATAGTGATGCATGCCCTTTAAGTCTAGTAATGGAATGTTTGACTTTCTAATATTCCTTGACATCCTCATAGTCAAAGTACTTTTCTAGAGCTCTAATCCAGTCTAGAATCTCCTCAAAATCCAAGTTTCCCTCATACACTAGAATGTCCATTTTTTCTCTAGCACCTATCCTTGCAACAACCCTGAATAGGTGTTCATTTGCAACATCTTTGACTGCAAATTCTTCTCCTTCATTTCCAACTTCATTTTCACTTTCACCCTTGTTGATATCCCTAGCGTCAATTGTATGCCTTTGTGTTGTTTCTGTTATCACTCCAGGAAACTCTCCTAGGCTGTAAGTCGGAGATGCCTGGTAACTAACTCTTTTTGAAGAAATTTTCTAAATAATTGAAATGTGTTGTGGATCAAGGTGAATGACTAGAGGCTGGACCATGTTTCAAGACTGTCTAGAGATACAAAATATCACAAGTCTTTCTAGCACCATGGTCAGATCAAGTTTGATTAAATGGGGAAAAGAAAACAGCTATTGAACCAGATTATGTTTCATACCAACAAACACAATGGGTCTAACAACCGGGAAATAACTTATGATAATCAACTAAGAAAATTTATCAGTGAGATGACAGTCGCTGCAAATTGAATGAGCTTCAACAAAGGACTTCCACTCATAATCTATAAAAGAAACAGAAGAGAAAATCTGACACAGAACTGAAAGAAGCTTGCAATATTTTATAAAACAAGAATAAGTCTGAGAATTACAGTGACAACACTAAAGTATTCCAAGTCGAACCCAAGAATTGAACCCTCTAGAGCTCCAAATGTATTTGGCTTTATAGCCTCTTACAATCAGTTTCAGATCCTAAAACAATGGATCTGATATTCTAAAAATAGAAAGTCAAAACTAATTCACAAAAGATAAGGAGAGATCCTCAAGATGAGGTCAACCTCTATCTCTTGGTCTTCAAACATTGGTTGAAAGTTGATGAAGTGTAGCCTAGCCTCCCAAGGCTCTTTGATCTGTTCCTTTGAAAGTGGAATTCGAATATGATGATGTGTGCCAAAAATCCCTATCATTTTGCCCTTGAAAATCACCAAATCTAGTCAAAAAATTTCCTTTTGACCTTCATCTCCAAGAAAGGCCTTCATATTTTGATTTGATAATTCATAACCAGCTTAGTGAAGAAGATTTCAAACCATTCAACTCCAAAAATTCCTGATCTGGGCGAAAATTTGGTTATTCTGGCCTCGACAGCTTTCAACAGCTAACTTACCCGAAAATCTACTCCTTAGCTGCTGAAAGAAGCCACTTTCCACAGCTAACTAGTCAAAAATTCCGCCTTCTGCGTTGTTGAAAGAGGACAAATTTTCAAAATCGAATTTCTCGGTCATAAAAAGTCATTTTTGCATGTTTAAATAGTCGATCGACATCTAGAGAATCTAATCTATCCAGTTTTGTTTTCAGATCTTCATTTGGAGCTCAGGAAAAAAATCAAATTTTCCCTGCAAGATTAGGCATCTTTCCTTCAAAAATGTCGGTGCGTTTTTTAGTGCTAACACTGGCTCCAACTGGGATGGATATCTCCCTGTGAGGTGTCCAAGAACCTAGCATACCTTGTGCCTTTAGTATTGGGCATGGAGTCATTCATCCTTTTCGGTGGTTAATGAGCACACACACGGGCTCCCCTAAACCACCGAAAACATACACTTACCCAAAAATCAAAATTTGATGAATCTCGATTACCTGTGCAAAAAGAATATCCCTCTGCTCTGTTCTTCACTTAAATTTCTTGGCAACTGATTGGTTTATCTTATTCTTTTTCCCTAACATGTGAAGTTACTCAGGATTCACTTCTCATGTTGCTCATTAGATGGTCAATGTGTGCAACCCAGTCTTCCACTCTATTGCAGCAGTTTCTCATAAAATCATCAGCTTAGAATAGTAGATATCCTTCAAGTGTAAATCTTCTTCCTGGAAAAGACTTGCAAGAAAAGTTACATATACAAAAGGAGGCTAAAATGAATGGTAACATATATTCTACAAAGCCATATATCCAATAGCCAATGCCAATTCCAGATGCCAGTAAGCCACAGCCAAATGCAGATATGGTATCCATCAAAAAAGTGCATAGATGTAGTTGTCTATATATATTCAGCCCCGCCAAAGTTGATGCGCCTTTTGCAACTTCGTCAATTTCAGATATGTTATCTACAAGAAATGGAGTTTTCTCAACTGTCTACTCTCTGCAAGATTAATGGAAATTTCATCAAGATGCTGTTCGTGGAATATCGCATACTCCTATGAAGAAAACCTGCCCATGTTGACTCCCAAAAATGTTTCCATCCTGTCACTGTATTTGCAGTAACTGAAGCCTCCTTAAACGGAACTGCCAAACTTGATCGTAATCAACATTCTGTATTTCTGGAAATCTGTAGTCTTCTGTCTCAGAAAGCCCATACAAAAGAAGAGCTTGTACAAAATCTACAGTTGAGCCTATTTTATCCACTCTTTGTGAAAGCACCCAACTTCGGTCCTCAACACTTGAAAAAAAAGTCTACTGCCTCTTTTCCATAAGTGGAATGCAACCATTGTGATTTCAACACTTCGTCCTTATTAAGGCCATGCTTAGTTGCAAAATGACGTGCAGCCTCGTATTTCTAACCATCAATTAGGATCCTATACATCTCAGACACATACTGTTCCAACAAAGCTAGCAGTCTCCATCCTGAGCTTCTGCTTTTTAGTTCAAACGTAGAGTGAGAAATCAAGGTGATATTCTAACTGAGCCCAGTATGCATGCAAATGCAAGAATTGATATGTGTAATTAAGATTTAAAGACAAATATTCTGCTGCACGCTGAAATGTTTCTCGAAGCAGATCCAAGTAAGATGATTTACTAATTTCATCCATCTTCATAATATGTCACCTTAAGGCGTCAGCATGAACAAGGAACAAATCTAAGTACTCATTAGGATTTGAGAACCGACACTGCAATGACTGCTCGAAAATGACAGAGAGATCTTCCTCTGAACCATCAAAGCGTTCCAAAGAAAGCATGTATTTAGCCCAAAGTGCTTCCACCCAGGGGCAGTTTCAGACAGCTCTGGAATAAACAGATTTTATAATACTGGGAACCTTCAAATGGCTATCCAAATATTGAGTATAACTGAGCCAGAGATCATTTGCAACTGGAAATTCGGTTACTGCTCTCTCATAAAAAACTTGAACACGAGCTGGATCTCCTGAAGATTCTTCAAAGTTGATATAGGACAGGTAATTTTGAAATAGCTCAGCATCCGCATGCTTCCCTCCAGCCACCTTTTCTTCATAACCAACACGAGCATTATACATTTGTAGAGCCCTTTAATAGCCTGATATCGCACAACGTACTTCCAAACATCATATTGATACTTGCAGACATTTATGATACTGATACCCACGTGAATAGGGAAGTTCAGTGATCACTGACGTCGGAGAGGAAAAAGAAACAAGCACCTTGCAGTGCAGCGATCGGCAGGATACTCTCAAGACCTCTATGGAGAATTCCAGGTACCCTTCCCAAGTCCTCGAAAGGTCGATGAAGCTGCCGTTTTAGTTGCCATCCGAACCAGATCGGAGTGTTGGAGTATGTCTTTTCTGAACAGGCTTGAGAAATCTTTGAAGAGCTAAGGGGAATTGCTCAGATCGATTGTTGAATGCAGCAAGCTTCTGATCCATAACTGCCAAAGGAGAACTGCATGTAGCTTGACAGTTGCATTTATCTCTTCACTTTGCTGAACGAAATCCCATGTGTATCGGGATATGAAACTTCTGTCTGCGATTTTAATGGCTAGAAATCTAGAATCAGTCTCTTTCAAACAGTTACCCATCTGTCATGCTCGGTTTTCCATCAAATTAGTTTCAAGAATTTTCGAGCTTGCTTAGAGGCTGGACTCAAACTTTTGGAATAAAAAATAATTTGATTTTTTACAAAAATCTGAAATTTGTCTCCTTCATCTTCAACGCGGCCATGTCTCTCACTGTTGTGATTTCTTTGATTTGGGCCATAAAATCATCCCTATAAACTTGGCACCTGCTTTGGCAGCATTATGTTTAATTCTTTATCCAGACGAAGCATTCACCACAAAGTCTGTGTAATATGGAGTAGACAAGCTCAATTTTTTTGTAGAAAGATCGGGATTACTGATGGCAATTTGGATTTGCATTTGCCATCTCATCTGCCGTGGCATAGACAGAGTTGGGGCAATTTCTGAAGTGACTGTTGCAGTGTATGTAATGTTGCTGGCAAGGACATTGACAGATTTAGCAGTACCACTAGAAGTCAGATAACTTTGATCAGGCACCCAAATTCTACCAAGA
>JZKD02S1606480.1:162891-174154 GCA_000966675.3 Picea glauca
AGAAAACAAATAGATGTAAACATACCATTCAACTAATGTAAACAGTAAGCATCATAACACCATGAAAATTGAGTCAAAGATTTATATATCAACTCAAGTGTTCTTGTACATGGGTTCTTCTCTACAACTCTCTGATACAACTCTTCTATTTTTCAATTCTGAATGATCACAACAACCTTACAATACAAGGATTGAGGGTGTCTATATTCGTTTTCCCTCCTATGCTTCTAAAACTGTCTAATCTATTAATTCAAATCTACCTACTTTCGTTAAACAAACTTAATGTCTATTACCTCCGACAGATGAGAGAAAATCACTGAATATCTGTTTACAACATGCAAGTATGCTTCCATTAACTATTACATTAATATCTACAGATTAAATTTCAAAAACATTTCAAAATGTGCAAAATGTGTGTTGTGTTTTTCCAACTATCTTTCGCCTTTATGGTTGCCTGGCTGGCTATGTACAATGCTCCTACATCATACTCCCTTTCTTGAAAATTTTCATGAAATCTTGTTCATGAGCTCTTGCACGGTCTGTCCATGCTTATGAATTTTTTCTTCATCTTCCCAACTGACATCTTCAACTGGATGTCCTTTCCATTTGACCAAGTATTCAAAATACTCTTTTCTCCTGGTCTTTCTGTTAATCCTTTTGTCAACTATGCCTTCCATTTATTGATTTCTAGCTACAGGCATTTGTTTTGTCCATTGAATCTCTTTTTTTTCCTCCTCTGCTCCTACTTCTTCAGCTCTGTAAGGGTACAAATCCACAACGTTGAATATCATTAATATTTTTATCCCATCGAGTAATTCAATCTCATATGCGTTTGCCAAAAATTTCCTTATGACCTTGCATGGTCCAATATTTTTCATCTTCGGTTTGTTATATGTGCCCCTTAGGAACCTCTCCTTCCTCAAATGTGCAATAACCAGATCACCAACTTCAAATTGAAGTTCTCGCATGTGTTGATCTACTCTCCATTTGTATTCTTGACTTGAACTCTATAATCGCTCCTTGACACCGTTGTGAAGCTTCTTCATTCCTTCTACAAATTCCTCTGCACTATCACTCTTGAATTCAGCTTGTTCTAAATCTTTCAATTCAGAAACTCCACTTGTATGCATTCCACATACAATCTGGAATGGACTCTTCCCTGTGCTTCTATTTAGTGAATCATTGTAAGCGAATTCCACCCATGGAAGAATGTGATCCCATTGACTATGGTGTTCAGTCACTAAGCTCCTCAAAAAATCTCCCAAGCTCCTATTCATGACTTCTGTCTATCCATCCATCTGAGGATGATATGCTGAGATAAAAGAAAAACTTGTCCCCATCTTCTTCCATAAATTCCTCCAGAAATGTCGTACGAACTTGGTATCCTGATCAGACACGATACTCTTCATGAAATCCCGAAGTCTGACGACTTCCTTGAAAAAACGCTTCGCAATATGAGATGCATTACTGGTTTTTTGGCATGGTATGAAATGTGCCATTTTTTAAAATCTTTCGACTACCACAATCATTGAATCATATCCCCTTTTTTTCCTTGGCAGTCCCAATATAAAATCCATCCTCACTACATCCCATGGCCTTTCTGGTATGGGTAATGGTTGATATAACCCTGTGTTCTTCCTTTTTCCTTTCATGTGCTGATAAATTTTTCACCTGTCCACAAGTTTCTTGATATCGGTCCTCATCCCTGGCCAAAAATATGAGCCACTCAACTTTGAGAACATCTTATCATGATCAAACTGTCCGACCAATCCTCCACTGTGTTTTTCCTTCAGTAGATTCTCTCTCATGGAGCATTTTCGAATACATAATTGATTGCCCCAGAATAATAATCCATCCTGGATCATGTGTTCAGTCCATTGGCTTCTGTCCCTAAGAATTGGATTCTTAGATGCTTCATATGCTTCCTTGAAATCTGGGTCATCCCTATACATTTCTTTGAGTTTATCAAAACCCAAAGTATTGAATCTGAATTCCTTCATAAGCAAACATTTCCTGCTCAAAGCATCAACAACTTTGTTAGCAGTTCCATAAATATGCTTAATCACAAAAGTAAAATTTTGCATGACCACAACCCATCTAGCATTATTTTGGTTCAACTTCTCCTGTTGAGTCACAAATTGTAAAGCGTGATTATTGTTGTACAAAACAAACTCCCTGGGAACCAAATAGTGTCTCCATTTCTTCAGTGCTTGTATGACTGAATAGAATTCTCTATCATATGTGGAGTAATTAATCTTCGCTTCATTCAGTTTTTCACTGAAATATGTGACTGGCTTGTCATCTTGGCTCAAGACCGCTCTAATTGCAAATCCACTCGTGTTACACCTGACCTGGAATGTCTTGCTAAAATCTAGCAAAACTAGAATTGGTTGCTCCATGATCTTCTTCTTGAGAAGGTTGAAGCTCTTCTCTACTTCTTGTGTCTAGTGAAAAGATTTGTGTCTTTTCTTCATCGTATCCATCATTGGTGCGCTAATTCCACTAAATTTTCGAATGTATTTCCTATAGAAACATGCCAAACCATGGAAGCTTCTAACTTCAAACACATTCTTTGGCAATGGCCAATCCTTAATTGCATTTACCTTTTTTGGATCCATTTTCAATTCATTTGCAGAGATAACAAAACCCAAATAAATGAGTTATGTCCTCATAAATGATGATTTCTTCATATTGATCAGAAATTTCTTTTTCTGTAACCTCCTCATTACTGCAGTTAAATGCTTTAAGTGCTCTGCTCCAATTTTACTGAAGATTAATATATCATCAAGATACATAATGACGAATTTCCCTATGAAATCCTTCAGGACTTCATTCATCAACCTCATGAAATTATTGGGCGCATTCATTAAGTCAAATGGGATAACAATCCATTCATATAGCTCCTGATTCATATTGAATGATGTCTTCCATTCATCACCTTCTCTCATTTGAATTTGATGATACCCACTTTTCAAATCAATATTTGAAAAAACAATTGCTCCACTCAAGAAGTCCATCAAGTCGTCCATCCTTCGCAATGGAAATCTGTATCTGATGGTAATCTTATTGATTTCCCTTGAGTCTGTACACATTCTCTAGCCTCCGTCTTTCTTTGGTCTAAGCACTATCAAAACATTGCAAGCACTCAAGCTCTCTTGACTCAATCCTTTGTCCATTAAGCCTTGGACCTGTCTCTTAGCTTCTTCATTTTCTTACATCGTCAACTTGTACGTGGCTTTGTTTGGAAAATTGGCTCCAGGTATAAGATCAATATGATGGCTTATACTCTTGATAGGTGGCAACAAACAAGGTAGTTCGTCCACTACTATATCGTCAAATTCTCCCAGCAATTCCTGGATTTCTTCAGGTAGATCATCTATTCTTGTACTATTCAAAACAATTTTGGGCTTCCTGACCACAATAAATTGTGTGTCTTCCTTCTTCTTAACCTCCTTAAGAAGTTCCTTCCCACTCATGAGAACTACTGTGTTGCTCATCTCTATTTTCACTTCTTTATCCTTAGTTGGCAGCAACATGTGAGTCCTACCATTTTTTNAGAAAACAAATAGATGTAAACATACCATTCAACTAATGTAAACAGTAAGCATCATAACACCATGAAAATTGAGTCAAAGATTTATATATCAACTCAAGTGTTCTTGTACATGGGTTCTTCTCTACAACTCTCTGATACAACTCTTCTATTTTTCAATTCTGAATGATCACAACAACCTTACAATACAAGGATTGAGGGTGTCTATATTCGTTTTCCCTCCTATGCTTCTAAAACTGTCTAATCTATTAATTCAAATCTACCTACTTTCGTTAAACAAACTTAATGTCTATTACCTCCGACAGATGAGAGAAAATCACTGAATATCTGTTTACAACATGCAAGTATGCTTCCATTAACTATTACATTAATATCTACAGATTAAATTTCAAAAACATTTCAAAATGTGCAAAATGTGTGTTGTGTTTTTCCAACTATCTTTTGCCTTTATGGTTGCCTGGCTGGCTGTGTACAGTGCTCCTACATCATACTCCCTTTCTTGAAAATTTTCATGAACTCTTGTTCATGAGCTCTTGCACGGTCTATCCATGCTTATGAATTTTTGCTTCATCTTCCCAACTAACATCTTCAACTGGATGTCCTTTCCATTTGACCAAGTATTCAAAATACTCTTTTCTCCTGGTCTTTCTATTAATCCTTTTGTCAACTATGCCTTCCATTTATGGATTTCCGGCTACAGGCACTTGTTTTGTCCATTGAATCTCTTTTTTTTCCTCCTCTGCTCCTTCTTCTTCAGCTCTGTAAGGGTACAAATCCACAACATTGAATATCATTGAGATTCTGATCCCATCGGGTAATTCAATATCATATGCATTTGCCCCAAATTTCCTTATGACCTTGCATGGTCCAATATTTTTCATCTTCGGTTTGTTATATGTTCCCCTTATGAACCTCTCCTTCCTCAAATGTGTAATAACCAGATCACCAACTTCAAATTGAATTTCTCGCATGTGTTGATCTACTCTCCATTTGTATTCTTGACTTGAACTCTATAATCGCTCCTTGACACCGTTGTGAAGCTTCTTCATTCCTTGTACAAATTCCTCTGCACTAGCACTCTTGAATTCAGCTTGTTCTAAATCTTTCAATTTAGAAACTCCCCTTGTATGCATTCCACATACAATCTGGAATGGACTCTTCCCTGTGATTCTATTGAGTGAATCATTGTAAGCGAATTCCACCCATGGAAGAATGTGATCCCATTGACTATGGTGTTCAGTCACTAAGCTCCTCAAAAAATCTCCCAAGCTCCTATTCATGACTTATGTCTATCCATCCATCTGAGGATGATACGCTGAGATAAAAGAAAAGCTTGTCCCCATCTTCTTCCATAAATTCCTCCAGAAATGTCGTACGAACTTGGTATCCTGATCAGACACGATACTCTTCAGCAAACCGTGAAGTCTGACGACTTCCTTGAAAAAAAGCTTCGCAATATGAGCTGCATTACTGGTTTTCTGGCATGGTATGAAATGTGCCATTTTTTAAAATCTTTCGACTACCAAAATCATTGAATCATATCCCCATTTTTTCCTTGGAAGTCCCAATATAAAATCCATCCTTACTACATCCCACGGCCTTTCTAGTATGGGTAATGGTTGATATAACCCTGTGTTCGTCCTTTTTCCTTTCATGTGCTGATAAATTTTGCACCTGTCCACAAGTTTCTTGATATCGGTCCTCATCCCTGGCCAAAAATATGAGCCACTCAACTTTGAAAACGTCTTATCATGATCAAACTGTCCGACCAATCCTCCACTGTGTTTTTCCTTCAGTATATTCTCTCTCATGGAGCATTTTCGAATACATAATTGATTGCCCCAGAATAATAATCCATCCTGGATCATGTGTTCAGTCCATTGGCTTATGTCCCTAAGAATTGGATTCTTAGATGCTTCATATGCTTCCTTGAAATCTAGGTCATCCCTATACATTTCTTTGAGTTTATCAAAACCCAAAGTATTGAATCTGAATTCCTTCATAAGCAAACATTTCCTGCTCAAAGCATCAACAACTTTGTTAGCAGTTCCATAAATATGCTTAATCACAAAAGTAAAATTTTGCATGACCACAACCCATCTAGCATTATTTTGGTT
Source organism: Picea glauca (assembly GCA_000966675.3). NCBI lineage: Eukaryota > Viridiplantae > Streptophyta > Pinopsida > Pinales > Pinaceae > Picea > Picea glauca. Next base: position 168,562 of record JZKD02S1606480.1, read on the forward strand.
CAACTTCTCCTGTTGAGTCACAAATTGTAAAGCGTGATTATTGTTGTACAAAACAAACTCCCTGGGAACCAAATAGTGTCTCCATTTCTTCAGTGCTTGTATGACTGAATAGAATTCTCTATCATATGTGGAGTAATTAATCTTCGCTTCATTCAGTTTTTCACTGAAATATGTGACTGGCTTGTCATCTTGGCTCAAGACCGCTCTAATTGCAAATCCACTCGTGTTACACCTGACCTGGAATGTCTTGCTAAAATCTAGCAAAACTAGAATTGGTTGCTCCATGATCTTCTTCTTGAGAAGGTTGAAGCTCTTCTCTACTTCTTGTGTCTAGTGAAAAGATTTGTGTCTTTTCTTCATCGTATCCATCATTGGTGCGCTAATTCCACTAAATTTTCGAATGTATTTCCTATAGAAACATGCCAAACCATGGAAGCTTCTAACTTCAAACACATTCTTTGGCAATGGCCAATCCTTAATTGCATTTACCTTTTTTGGATCCATTTTCAATTCATTTGCAGAGATAACAAAACCCAAATAAATGAGTTATGTCCTCATAAATGATGATTTCTTCATATTGATCAGAAATTTCTTTTTCTGTAACCTCCTCATTACTGCAGTTAAATGCTTTAAGTGCTCTGCTCCAATTTTACTGAAGATTAATATATCATCAAGATACATAATGACGAATTTCCCTATGAAATCCTTCAGGACTTCATTCATCAACCTCATGAAATTATTGGGCGCATTCATTAAGTCAAATGGGATAACAATCCATTCATATAGCTCCTGATTCATATTGAATGATGTCTTCCATTCATCACCTTCTCTCATTTGAATTTGATGATACCCACTTTTCAAATCAATATTTGAAAAAACAATTGCTCCACTCAAGAAGTCCATCAAGTCGTCCATCCTTCGCAATGGAAATCTGTATCTGATGGTAATCTTATTGATTTCCCTTGAGTCTGTACACATTCTCTAGCCTCCGTCTTTCTTTGGTCTAAGCACTATCAAAACATTGCAAGCACTCAAGCTCTCTTGACTCAATCCTTTGTCCATTAAGCCTTGGACCTGTCTCTTAGCTTCTTCATTTTCTTACATCGTCAACTTGTACGTGGCTTTGTTTGGAAAATTGGCTCCAGGTATAAGATCAATATGATGGCTTATACTCTTGATAGGTGGCAACAAACAAGGTAGTTCGTCCACTACTATATCGTCAAATTCTCCCAGCAATTCCTGGATTTCTTCAGGTAGATCATCTATTCTTGTACTATTCAAAACAATTTTGGGCTTCCTGACCACAATAAATTGTGTGTCTTCCTTCTTCTTAACCTCCTTAAGAAGTTCCTTCCCACTCATGAGAACTACTGTGTTGCTCATCTCTATTTTCACTTCTTTATCCTTAGTTGGCAGCAACATGTGAGTCCTACCATTTTTTGCCAGGGTGTACGTGTTCTTTCTCCCATCATGAATCACGTTCCTATCATATTTCCACGGTCTACCCAGCAATAGATGACAAACATCCATGAGAATGACATCACATAATAGTTCATCTTTATATCCCCTTATTTTAAATTCAACTAAACATTGTTTAGTGACATTTACCTGATGTCCTTTTTATAGCAACAAAACTCTGTATGGGCTTGGATCTACAATAGCCTCCAGCTCCAGATTTTCTACCATCTCTGTAGATATGAGATTGTCTTTGCAAGAAGTCTGAAACACACTATTTCTTTGGGCTGGGTTCTCTGCCTCCTTCTTTGGTTTCAAGAGAAATTTCCTCATCATCAAGGATCTTCCACCCTCAATGTCTTCTGCCTCAACATTATGTCCTTGAGCTTCGGCAATGTGAGTTTCACCACCATATTTCTTCTTATCTGGGCACTCATAATATTTATGTCCGACTTTTCCACAGGTAAAACATATCACTTCTCCTCCTCTTCCTCTTCCTCTTCCTCTTGATCGAGGAAAATTATTTATATCAGCATAATTCCTTCGTTGTGAGCTTCCTCCTCTCTCAAGTTGAGTTTGAGGTTTCTTCCCCTCTTCTTTAGGTTTTTGAGTTCTGTCTTGGGTAATTGTTTTGGCTTTGGCTTGACTTCTACCTTGGACTCTCTGACCTTGCTTCCAGCTCATATTCTCTTCAACTTTCAGATCTATTTGATAAGCATCTTCCACATTCCGAATGGTCATCATTCTCATCTCATATTGAATGTCATATCGTAGACCATTCATGTACTTGGCAACTTTTTCATCATCGCTTTATCGATGAATTGCTCTGATGTTTATCCTGTAGAAATACTCAATGTATTTCTTCACTGACATCATCTTTTGTGTCAAATTCTGCATCCTCCAAAATAGAGTTATTTGATAATATCTGGGTAGAAATTTGTCTTTCATATCTGCAACCATTCTATCCCAGCTCTTGATTTTCTGCTTGCCCTTGTAGTGTCTGTCAGCCTGCAGTTCATCCCACCATAGTGCTGCATGCCCTTTAAGTCTAGTAATGGCATGTTTGAATTTCTAATCTTTCTCAACATCCTCATAGTCGAAGTACTTGTCTAGAGATCTAATCCAGTCTAGAATCTATTCAACATCCAAGTTTCCCTCATACACTAGAATGTCCATTTTTTCTCTGGCACCTATCCTTGCAACAACCCTGAATAGGCGTTCATATACAACATCTTTGACTGCAAATTCTTCTNGGTCATCCCTATACATTTCTTTGAGTTTATCAAAACCCAAAGTATTGAATCTGAATTCCTTCATAAGCAAACATTTCCTGCTCAAAGCATCAACAACTTTGTTAGCAGTTCCATAAATATGCTTAATCACAAAAGTAAAATTTTGCATGACCACAACCCATCTAGCATTATTTTGGTTCAACTTCTCCTGTTGAGTCACAAATTGTAAAGCGTGATTATTGTTGTACAAAACAAACTCCCTGGGAACCAAATAGTGTCTCCATTTCTTCAGTGCTTGTATGACTGAATAGAATTCTCTATCATATGTGGAGTAATTAATCTTCGCTTCATTCAGTTTTTCACTGAAATATGTGACTGGCTTGTCATCTTGGCTCAAGACCGCTCTAATTGCAAATCCACTCGTGTTACACCTGACCTGGAATGTCTTGCTAAAATCTAGCAAAACTAGAATTGGTTGCTCCATGATCTTCTTCTTGAGAAGGTTGAAGCTCTTCTCTACTTCTTGTGTCTAGTGAAAAGATTTGTGTCTTTTCTTCATCGTATCCATCATTGGTGCGCTAATTCCACTAAATTTTCGAATGTATTTCCTATAGAAACATGCCAAACCATGGAAGCTTCTAACTTCAAACACATTCTTTGGCAATGGCCAATCCTTAATTGCATTTACCTTTTTTGGATCCATTTTCAATTCATTTGCAGAGATAACAAAACCCAAATAAATGAGTTATGTCCTCATAAATGATGATTTCTTCATATTGATCAGAAATTTCTTTTTCTGTAACCTCCTCATTACTGCAGTTAAATGCTTTAAGTGCTCTGCTCCAATTTTACTGAAGATTAATATATCATCAAGATACATAATGACGAATTTCCCTATGAAATCCTTCAGGACTTCATTCATCAACCTCATGAAATTATTGGGCGCATTCATTAAGTCAAATGGGATAACAATCCATTCATATAGCTCCTGATTCATATTGAATGATGTCTTCCATTCATCACCTTCTCTCATTTGAATTTGATGATACCCACTTTTCAAATCAATATTTGAAAAAACAATTGCTCCACTCAAGAAGTCCATCAAGTCGTCCATCCTTCGCAATGGAAATCTGTATCTGATGGTAATCTTATTGATTTCCCTTGAGTCTGTACACATTCTCTAGCCTCCGTCTTTCTTTGGTCTAAGCACTATCAAAACATTGCAAGCACTCAAGCTCTCTTGACTCAATCCTTTGTCCATTAAGCCTTGGACCTGTCTCTTAGCTTCTTCATTTTCTTACATCGTCAACTTGTACGTGGCTTTGTTTGGAAAATTGGCTCCAGGTATAAGATCAATATGATGGCTTATACTCTTGATAGGTGGCAACAAACAAGGTAGTTCGTCCACTACTATATCGTCAAATTCTCCCAGCAATTCCTGGATTTCTTCAGGTAGATCATCTATTCTTGTACTATTCAAAACAATTTTGGGCTTCCTGACCACAATAAATTGTGTGTCTTCCTTCTTCTTAACCTCCTTAAGAAGTTCCTTCCCACTCATGAGAACTACTGTGTTGCTCATCTCTATTTTCACTTCTTTATCCTTAGTTGGCAGCAACATGTGAGTCCTACCATTTTTTTCCAGGGTGTACGTGTTCTTTCTCCCATCATGAATCACGTTCCTATCATATTGCCACGGTCTACCCAGCAATAGATGACAAACATCCATGGGAATGACATCACATAATATTTCATATTTATATCCCCTTATTTTAAATTCAACTAAACATTTTTTAGTGACATTTACCTGATGTCATTTTTATAGCAAGAAAACTCTGTATGGGCTTGGATCTACAATAGCCTCCAGCTCCAGATTTTCTACCATCTCTGTAGATATGATATTGTCTTTGCAAGAAGTCTGAAACACACTATTTCTTTGGGCTCGGTTCTCTGCCTCCTTCTTTGGTTTCAAGAGAACTTTCCTCATCATCAAGGATCTTCCACCCTCAATGTCTTCTGCCTCAACATTATGTCCTTGACCTTTGGCAATGTGAGTTTCACCAAAATCTTTCTTCTTATCTGGGCTCTCATAATATTTATGTCAGACTTTTCCACAGGTAAAACATATCACTTCTCCTCCTGTTCCTCTTCCTCTTCCTCTTGATCGAGGAAAATTATTTATATCAGCATAATTCCTTCGTTGTGAGCTTCCTCCTCTCTCAAGTTGAGTTTGAGGTTTCTTCCCCTCTTCTTTAGGTTTTTGAGTTCTGTCTTGGGTAATTGTTTTGGCTTTGGCTTGACTTCTACCTTGGACTCTCTGACCTTGCTTCCAGCTCATATTCTCTTCAACTTTCAGATCTATTTGATAAGCATCTTCCACATTCCGAATGGTCATCATTCTCATCTCATATTGAATGTCATATCGTAGACCATTCATGTACTTGGCAACTTTTTCATCATCGCTTTATCGATGAATTGCTCTGATGTTTATCCTGTAGAAATACTCAATGTATTTCTTCACTGACATCATCTTTTGTGTCAAATTCTGCATCCTCCAAAATAGAGTTATTTGATAATATCTGGGTAGAAATTTGTCTTTCATATCTGCAACCATTCTATCCCAGCTCTTGATTTTCTGCTTGCCCTTGTAGTGTCTGTCAGCCTGCAGTTCATCCCACCATAGTGCTGCATGCCCTTTAAGTCTAGTAATGGCATGTTTGAATTTCTAATCTTTCTCAACATCCTCATAGTCGAAGTACTTGTCTAGAGATCTAATCCAGTCTAGAATCTATTCAACATCCAAGTTTCCCTCATACACTAGAATGTCCATTTTTTCTCTGGCACCTATCCTTGCAACAACCCTGAATAGGCGTTCATATACAACATCTTTGACTGCAAATTCTTCT
>JZKD02S1606491.1:0-71567 GCA_000966675.3 Picea glauca
GTTACTTATTTTATTCATTTTGGTTATCACAACGTAGTGCTTTAGGTTCATGTATGCCTTTTTTATTATATGGGAGGCTTTACTTAGCACTCCCAATGCAGTGGGACACAATGTATGTGTTTTTTTCAATAATCATCTCATCCCATGTTGTGGTTATCAAATGCCATGCATTTTAAGATTTTTTTGTCACTAATTTAATCACTAAGTTTGAATCCAATCCATAAGATTCTGAATAAATCTTATGAATTATAAGTGATGAAGAAAACAATAGTGTTGGGAGTTATCTCGAATCTTTTACTCAAGTTTGAAGCAAGGTCCATGTAAATCTCTTCATCATTTTCTTCATTTTTTTCTTAAAATAAAATTTTCAAATAACTAAAAAAGAAACATTGAATAAGTGAATCAACAAAAATATACATTGCTAAAAAAATTCTCTCAACCTTTCTCCTACTTTTTAAATTACATCATGAAAAACAATGAAAAGACGTTGAACCCAACTAAAAAACATACAAAGCTTTTCCACATAATACTCATAAAATGGACCTATGTGACTAGTTCATTGTAAACCCTATGCTCCAAAAAAACATGCATATAATAACATATACTATTTTTCTACAACAAAGAGGAAATTTGAAATTTGATTAGATTGGGTAAACTTTTTAAGTCATGACACTCAGAAAATAGCATAAATACAAGCCATAAATTAGGTTGTGCTTTCCCATTAGGTCATGATCAACTAAAGTCGAGAAATATGTATTCGTACCATGTTTTACGCTGTCAAGGAATCTTTGCTATATAAACCCATACCGCTCAAGTTGCATATTTATTATGTATGTTTTTGGCTAGGAAGATAGTCGAATGGAATTGTGAAAGGCTAGGAAGATAGTCGAATGGAAATGTGAAATATGCAGCATCCAAAATTGGGAATCAACGAAATGATTTGCACTACAGACATTTAACGAGTCCAAATAAATCAGTTTAAACTCCTAAATGGCTAGTGAGTAGCATCTCTCAATCCAGGAGGTGGTTATCAAATCCATGAGGTAGTTATCAAGTTCAAGAAGATTATTAAGAATTGAACAGTTTAATCCACGTGGAATTTATGTATCAAATAGTATTTCCTGCCATATGGGAGAGAAGAGACTCCAATATCAAAGACTCTGATATCCATGAAGTAACTTATGTGTTTTGCTAGGACCATTGAATAAGGCCTCTTTTCCCATTGCAGAAATTGCTCTTCATGTGTCTCATATGTGAGACATTTCTCTGTGTTTCATAATGTGATCCTTTTCTTGATGTCTAAGCTATGCACATTCCATCCGTCATATAATTGTTCCACAATTGTTCCATGCATCTAGAACAACTACCAGCAATAGAAATACACTAACACTTAGAATTGTTCACGGTCCAGCCTGTTCAATAAGGTCAATAGAAATCATTTGGATTAGATGTTGAATTTTGCAAACCGTTGACTACATACTCCTACCCCTTAAATGCTAGCTCACAACTGTAGCAAAGAAGGTTGGGATAATCCCTTCTGGAAGTAACCAAATTCGAAGCACTGTTCATTTGAAAATGCAAAGGCCTTATCTATTTTCCATAGTACACAAACATGAATGCGATTTCGCAGATTGTTTAGGGTCTTCTTGTATTACAGCCAGCCAATCCATTGGCTACCATCATTAATACAGTGGTTTGAGAATATTGCTTTTTGCTGACAATTAAATGTAGCTTGGTCATGTTTATAGTCGGGAATTATAGAGCGTGGCAATGACTTGGACTACGTAGAGAAGGAAGAGATAGGAACAAGGAACTTCCTGCAGGTAATGGCCTCCGAATAGAGGAAATGGTAGGTTGTTACCAGCTTAGTCCGTCACAGTGAAAAAGTAGCAATAAAACACATGCACTGATTGAAAATATTGGGAGATGGTTGCAGAGGAGAAATCCTAACAAAAAGAACTACTGCAATACTCTAGATTGTAAATATAGTTCCAGAGTTTTATGGTTATGATGAATGGTAAGATAAAATCAACATCGAGGTGTGAAATGAAGCACCTAAGGGCGTTAGTGTAATGAGTTCAAGAGAATAAAACATATGCAAGAAGATGGTGTTGAAGAATGTATTTTTCCTTTTAATCATAAATAGGAGATTTTGTATTAAATAAAAAATGCAACATAGTTTGTGGCAAAATTATAAAAAAATTCTGGTTTTGAGCTTTCAAAAAAAACAAAAAACATTATAATCTATTAGCCTAGTTGGGTTTTTATGCACTTCTTCCTATTGGTTTTTAATAGAATATATTTTGCATAATAAACCAATATCTTAGTAACTTTTAAAAAACATAGAACTTAGCAAAAAAACATGATGGATTGCGTCTTGCTTGGCCATTTTCGTGTCTTAATGTAACTAATGCATAGTTTCTTCTTCTTTCATTCCCTTGCAGTCGGAATTGACTCAATGCACTTGATTTGAATCTTCCAATTGATCTCCCTTTCTTAGATTTATGACCATGTTATTTATGACCATGTTCATGAGCATTATGCATTCAACCTCTAATATAGCGATTTAACACTTTTATAGTATCAAATTGTAACATCTCCAATTTTATTAATCTTTGCAGGTTATAATGTAATTGTATATATGTGATTTAGGTTGGTAGGCTAGTATGTTTTAGGTCAAAGAGACTATACTAATCAATAAGGTCGAGGAATAAGCTATGTAAATTGTACATTGAAAATATTAATAAAAATTAATTGTTGATTACAATAAAAGAGGGATGGTAATATTGGGGGGATATGATTCCATAAGAGAGGGAGGTTAAAGTGGCTCCAAGGGGTTCCACATTTCTAACAATGCAAGTCATGTCATTATTAATGATTACCTCTTTTGAATTATCAATCCCATCATTGAGTACATGTAATAGGTTGGTAGAAAAGGTCATCTCACTAATTTATGACAAGATGGGTTGAGTACAACCACTTTTGGGGAAATGCAAAAGTCAAAGAATGCATGAGAAATAATGAAATTCAAGTGGGTATTGAGTGCAATTTCTAAAACCAACTTTTGGGGACAAGAAGAGGAGAGTTGAGTAATGGAAAGAGCACCAACCATGCTATGTATGAGAGCCGCCATGAGAGGGGCTAGATTTTGTGCTAAGAACTAGGTTGGCATGCCTGGGGGTGATATTCTGTTCATAAACCACTCAAGAGATTGTGGGTGGGTTGTTGTGAGAACTCCTAATTAGAATTGAGAATTGTTGGAGTTCCCATCTATGAGATTTCGTAGCCAACCTTGTGATGGATCCCTGGAGGGAAATGGGATAGCTAGAGGGACTGCATGGTAGAGAGGGGGATCTCATTCCTTGGGTTGTGTAGGTTGAGGGGAAATAGAGTTTGTGGATTGGAATTGTTGTAGGAGTTAACAGTCTGAGTATTGGGTTGTGAGTGGACAATTTGACCAACCAAGAGAACCAAACCTCCTTATGGATTCATAGCCCCATCTCAAAGGTGGATTGCCTTTAAGAGAAATGTAACAATAATCTTACCGTTAGAAGGAACGTCCCTCATACAGAACTAGTTAGTGATTTATCAAGAGACAATTGTTTTGTGATATTTCTTATATTTAATTCCATCATGTATATTTTTTTAATTATATGATGAATGTTGTGTATGTGTTAATGATATGCATTCACCACTTTTATAATTTATTGTTCATTGCATCAGAATTTTTTTGATGATGCAAATATGTATTTTATTTGGGTTTAGTAGGTAGGTGTGTTACAATTGGCATCAAAGCATAGGGTTGCAATGTTGATCCTATAAGGGTTTTTTATAGAGCAACAAAGTCTTAATTTTTGTGGATTTTGGAAAAAATGACTTCGCCCAATAGTAGATATTGGATCAAAACCCCTCAAATTAAAATTTTTGTGTTGGGATTATCTAATGAAAAGGATTATTTGGTAGCTAAGGAGACAAACTTGGCTAAGAGACCCAATTATATGGGTTCCATGATAGTTACGAACTTGAAATGTAGAAAAATGACTAAGTAAAAAGTTGGGAAACTTTGGTGATACTATGTGTATTGAACCAAATATATTTTTTGGGGGTGATACAATGTGTATCGTTGAAGATAAAATTTGGGTGTGATATAATGTTTACTGATGACAATAAAATATTTGAGACTCAGTCAAAATTTTGAAATACTTGAAATTTTTTTATGTGTCGTGCAAGATAAATAAATCGAGCGATATAGTGATATCAACTAAACAAAAAAAAATGGGAATGATGTATCGCACCAAATATTTTTTTGGTGTGATAAATTGTTGAACGGATCAATTTTTAGGGTGACACATCAACTAAAAGATAAATTTATGGCACGATACAATGTTGTCACTAAAAGAAAAAGAAGATCCAGAACTTACAAAAATTTGGGAAAATGGAACATATCATCCAAAAGATACAATTTTTGTGCGATGTGTCATCCAAAAGATAAATTATCGGCATGATAAAGAATGGAAAATATTCCCTTATCCCACCAAAAGAAAATGAAAGATGGCGAGATGATGGAGAAAATATAAATTATCAATGCCATGTTTCTCTATATGCCTCACAACAATGCTTGTCCACAACTTTGGTACTAGTTGTGTTTGTTTATTATGTAGGTGTTATCAATAAGAAAATGAGATGCACATTAAAATTAAAACTATACAGACTTTCTATTACGTATTTCTCAATATAAATACATTTACATGATTGTGCCCAGATCTAACTTATTCTAATTTTGGAGAGGGTGGTTGAGAGATTCTCTCAAAAACCTCCAACAAATCTCAAACCAAATACTAATTATGGCATTTAGCCATTATTCTCCAACACTCCCCCTTAATGGAGAAATGCCCCCCACCCTTTTTTTTTACAATATATAAATGACATACAATTCATATATGTCATCCTTGTTCAGCTGGTCTTCATTAGCAACTCTACCCACTCTACAATCACTTGGTTTCGTTCTTTTCTTCTCCACACTTTCGAGCTACCTCTTGATCCATTTAAAGTATAACCGCTTTAGACCATCATTGACGTATTCACAGGATTGATGCTTCTTGACCTCCCAAAGAACTATATCGATACTAAATTATCCTATGGATCCACTACCATCTGTTGAATTCCCCCAAAGAGAAAATTTCAACAGTTATATAGGAGAATGATCTGATTACTGGACATTTTCAGTAGTTAATCATACAATTGACCTTTTATACACTCACAAACTCACAAGATAGACTGCAACTGACGATCTTGAAGCACTGAAGTACAACAAGACCTTTCAACATTTAACAAACTTGTAGAGATACTCAAATCTGTGATGTGTTCCCTTGACACCAAAGAACGTTGAGAACCACTGATTTAAATTATGTTACTTTTTTCTATGATTGGTCTTCATCATGTGAAATTTACACAAATTTAATAAAATTCCACAAGATAACAAACATAACATATAGATCCCTTCAATGATTTGAGAGATTGAAACCCTCGGCACCTGGTAGCAACTTGTCCATCAACAACTTTGGCAATAAATCTATTGAAATAATTGTATCTCCCTGAACGACATCAGGCCTAATGGTGGCTCTCTCTGTCAACCACAACAAAATGATTCGTAACCAGGTAAGATAGCGGTGATCTCTGATGTCTCACAAGGCATACGGACCTGCGCGGCCTTGCTCCTTCATCAATTTCTACTCTTACGACTATGTTATACATATCTAAACAAGCTAATGCCCAGCACACCAACATATTTTGTTCTAATGAAAAAAATCTCAAATCAAACACACATGGGACCCTCACAAAGAAAATAAAACACTTATTAAAATAAAATTTCATTTTTAACTATTCAACCTTGTCTCTGCAGCTATATTGATCGTGGTTCAACAACTCCTCGTACTAGCATGTGGCTCCAAGACTATAATAACTAGCATGGCTATAATAACTAACACCTCCACGGTCGGCAACAAATAGAAATAAGAGTAAACAATCCACTCTCACCCATACCTAGGTCTCCCATGAGGGAGTTACCCATGAGGGAGATACCATATAAGAAAATGAGATGCACATTAAAATTAAAACTATACACACTTTCTATTACCTATTTCTCAATATAAATACATTTACATGATTGTTCCCAGATCTAATTTATTCTAATTTTGGAGAGGGTGGTTAAGAGATTCTCTCAACAACCTCCAGGAAATCTCAAACCAAATTTACTAATTATGGTATTTATCCATTATTCTCCAACATTATCCAAGTCCTCAAAACCGGCTCTAATACCACGTGATACATAAGCAGTGGGTCTATGGACTATCCATTTCACCAACATGAATGAATATTGAAAAATAAATTTGTTCTTTTCTCTTGATTTTCAACATTTAATCATGAAGAAGTAGATGCAATGGATCTACTTTTAGTTTTGTTACAAGCCTAACTTGTTTTCTTATGGTTCCAAGACCAAGAATCAATCAAAGGAAACAATTAAATGTTCTTTAATTTCCAACAACATATCAACCTATATTTAATGCTAACATCGTATCAATATACATCCAAATTTGATTATGGGATGAAAGGTATACTTTGAGTTCAAATTGAATATAGGAATGCTCATACACATCTAAATCATCATCAAATGAATAGAGAAGATTTCATAAATATAGAAACAACTTGAGCCCAGACAAAAAAGGAGTTAAATTTTAAACTAAACTCCATTTTTGTGTATACATATATACGAATGAATGCTACAAGAAGCAATACTCAAACCACAAGTGTATAAGTGAAAGTGAATGTATAATGTGTCTAAATCCTCCCACTGAATCAAATCAAGTCCGTCAAAGTCTACAATAGATATATCCAACAATTTTTGTGTTTATTACTTCTATGTATGAAACCATCGGATCCAAAGCATTCCATAGAAAACTAGTAAGCAATTCCCACAAGATACAGGAAGGGAATGGGGTTGTCTATAAAGAGGTAAATTTAGCACATGAGAGAAAATGTAATGAGATATTAAATCAGATGTCGTCCAGTGCAAAGAAACGTCTTAGAAGCTAATGTTAAAACTCTAATCATAAGTTAGTTGGTTAGTTAACCTAACTGTTATACAGTTACATAACAGTTATGGTCTTTCGTATCATATATGTACATCTATGTACATGATTATTTTATAGAAGCATTGATGAATAGAGTATGCCTTTTCTGGCTTTGTATATTTATCTTTGTTCATCATGATTTATTGATTACTTCAATTATTTACATTATGTTTCTGCTCTTTTCTTCATTATGAATCTAACAGTGGTATCAGAGCAAGTCTGAGCCTCACTTCATCACTGAAGGGCCCAGGGTCCCTGAGATTTGAAAGCAACTCTGTGCTTGAGTTGAACCCGTGAAAGCAACTCTGTGCTTGAGTTGAACCCGTGAAGAGGAAAGATGTGAAGAGGCAAATCCAAAGAAAAGTTTGATTCTTGGTTCGTGTTTCTAGTCATTTTGTGCACAGTGAAGAACGCAGAGAAAGAGCCGTGGGTTTAGTGAAATGGTGGTTTGTCTGTCTGCGACTCGAATCTATAGAGAAAATAAGGTTGGGGTTCATCTGTGCGCAGAGGTAAGAGACCATCCCGTGTGTTGTTCAAGAGCAAGCCATAAACTGTGAGGGCAAGTCGAAAACGTGAAAACATACATGATGAGAACCATATGAATTATTTTAGATAGAGTCAGGGTTTCGCTGTCTGAGCTACAGAAATTTTAGTGATCTATGCCGCTTTGATTGGGAACCCGTTTTGAGAAATTTCATGAATCCGGAGCAATACGCGTGATCCTGAGATCTCTCTCGTTTAAATGATCTGGATCTGCCCTGGTTTGCCTCCAACTAACCTGTGAGGGTTTTCATGAACCGACTAATGTGAGGGAATCTTTTAGCTTACAAAAATTCGGCACTATCAAAAGGTTCCCCAAATTAAAGCTGTCAAAGATCTCAACTGCTTGGACTGGTAAGGAACTAGCAATGACCAGACGTGAGATGATTGGTCGTGCCATAACCGTAACTGGAAAGACTCTAGTCGCCTTTATAATTTCAAGGCTTGCATCAAATGAAAGTTGAAGTTTAGAATTCATTAGAGTAAAAGGGATGCATTTTTATTCACAACCGTGGAGTTTATGCATTTTTTTTCATTATTTTTAAACTCACTTCTACCACGATATAAAAATTCATAAGCATTTTTTATTTAAAAAAATGTGATATAATATGTTTTTTTAAGGAATAATATGGGAGTTATAAGTTTGAAAATTTATATGGAGGAGTTTTCTCCAAGTTATAAGGGTGCTTGTCATGGTGTTATAAATTTATTTATTTTTGGTTAAGGAGTTATAAGAATGCCTGCAAATACAACATTGATTGTAATTGGAGTTATAAGGGTTTGATATTTATTTAAAGAGTGTTTGTAAAGGTGTTATAAGGAGTTTTTGGAAGTTATAAGGAGTCCTCTTTGACCCACCCGAAATTGAATAAGGGGGTCTATCTTAGGATCTTTGTGTAATTCATTGGTTATCCTGTATAATGGAAAGAATTGAAGAACTATTTACAATATTGCACACATTAATTAACTCAACTACAGAATCTACAATTGCAATAAACAAGTGCACCCTCAACACAATGATTACTTGTTTACAAGTAACGCACAAGAAGATTGATACGTTCAAACATCAAAACAAGTTGTTGTCTGATGAGTTAAGTTTGCTTCGACACCAACAATGTGATTTTAATGATATCAAGGATGAGAATGAAGACACTCAGTTGACTAGTTATGAAAAACATGAAGATCAGTTAGATGAAGTCCCTGTGTTAGATAAATGTATTGTTTGACCATGGGAAGAATTACGATTTAAACGAAACCGATATGAACTAGGATATGAAAATGATGCTAACAACCTTTTTCATATTCCTAATTATAGTGAACCTATTTTCTTTGTGAGTGGAGGTTTTTTGAATGATGATAAGACGACAGAGCTTGCGGATATTGGTAAGGAATAGGTACAGGATATAGCTGATGATGAAGTTGATAATTGGTCGGATAAAGAACCCATACAGTGCAAACACTATCACCAGTTTGGCCATGATAATTCAAACTGTTTTGATCTTCACCCATGCAAATTTTGTGGGAAGACAAATCATCCCTCAGTAAGGTGCCAAAAGCACAAGTGGAAACAAATTCATTTTGAATGGTTAGGGAATTGGTGTTGGCGTTTGGAAGCCAAATTATTGGAGCAGTCTTATCGCCGAATTTATACACAAGTACAATCGTACTTAATTGGAGATATTTCTACAGTTGATGGACATGAATGTTTTTCAAGATTTGATGATTTAAGGTATGATTGAGGCCTAGTTGATGTAGTCTTCTGAGTTGAAGATCGAGTCTTCAGACTCCGCTGGAAGATAGTTTGATGTGTTGGATCTCTTCTTGGCCATACTTGCGAATGTCGGTCAAGGGAATTGGAACCACTTTTCCCTGACAGGGGGGAAATCTAATTGAGTTAGGTTCCAAGTTTTATTTTAAGTCAGGTTCCAAGTTTGATTTAGAGCCTGTGAACAGATGATCAAGTATGCAACCTAGTTCTTGGTATGCAGTCTTGTTCCTAAACATATTGTTGTTGATATGGTTTGTGGTCAGCTTAAAACCACCAATTGAGCAGAAGACATGAAGTTCTGCTTGTTACATTTTCATATTTTTGAGCAGCTCTTGTTAGTTTATGGTCAACTTAAAACCATGCCATTTAGTAGAAGAAATTAACTTCTGCTAGACATTCAGTTTGTTGTCATCCCGAAACCACCAGATTGGTTTGTGTTCATCTTGAAACCACCATATGAGTTTGTGGTCAACCTTAAACCACCAATTTAGTAGAAGACATCAACTTCTGCTATTTTCTTTTTAGAGTTCAGAGAGAATCTTCAGCCAGCCCTCTAAATATTCGCTTGATACATGTGATTGTCAAGTAGTGGCAGTTTTTCAAGCAAGAACGAACTTATGATTAAGGGGGGATGTTAAAAAACTAATCATAAGTTAGTTGGTTAGCTAACCTAATTGTTATACAGTTACATAATATTTATGGTCTTTCGTATCATATATGTACATCTGTGTACATGATTATTTTATAGAAGCATTGATGAATAGAGTATGCCTTTTTTGCCTTTGTTTATTTATCTCTATTCATCATGATTTATGGATTGCTTCAGTTATTTACATTATGTCTCTTCTCTTTTCTTCATTATGAATCTAACATCTATGTCCCTAAAAGAAATTGTCTAAGGGGAAACAAAACAATATCCATGCTCCAAACGACCAGAATCGAGAAACGGGATTGTGCACTGCTTAGATTTGCATGTGAAATGTTCAATATGATTTTTTGTTGATACGCGAGGTATGTTTTAAGGTGACTGAGTCTTACAAAATTCTTGGTGAAAGGGGATAATAATCTTTCTCTTTTTTGCATATTAGTTAATCAATATACAAGAAAATTTAAACTCGTGATTCTATAGAGTGAGAGGTGCAAGGTATCCTTGGCATTTCTGGTTACAAATTTTCTCCATGGATTGGAACATAGTTACCAAGTTTGAATTCAAATTCGGTACGATGTGATAAAAATTAAAATTAAAATTTTCAATTAAAAAAATCGAGAATATACATCTTAAAAACTATATATATCATTTTATTGATAAAATTAATTTGATTTTGATATATTCTGAGCATTTTCATCCCCATGAAAATAAATCTTGATCCTCTGGACATTGCGACAGACGTAAAAATAATCCATGGTCGAAATCACAGTGCACATACATGCAATTTATCTTAGAAAAGGGAAACATACATTCTCAATTTCATTCAAACTGACCATGTTTTTCAATCTTGTGGATCTAACCCTCCTCTACACGATGCAACTGGAGGAAAATCGAGGATGAAATTACCATATTTACCATACTTACAAATGGATAGTCTTTTCCACATTCAATCACCATGTGGAGGGTCACCTACTGCTCCTTGAAACCACTTGCCTCCCCTCTCTCGAGAATATAGAAAATATTCGAAGGCGAACTGTATCGAATAGAACCAAATTTATTCCAACTTGAACTGTATTACCAAATATTAATATTTTTTCTTTGATTTGGGCGAATTTGGTAACTATGGATTGGATAATAAGAAACAATCACATTGTTAGTGTGTGGTCATTTCAACAAATAGACTGAAACCAAAGATACATATATATGAAGAGCCTAAAAATTGAAGTGATTACACATAGATTTCAACATTCAATGGAGGATTTTATTATTCTAAGGAGAAAATTATAGAGGTGTGAGTTATACATATACTGTGTGTATTTTTATTCACTGCCAATATTGAAATTTTAGATGGACATGTCTCATAAACACCTTCTCTTAGAGTGGATAAAGTTCACCAAAATTCAAGTACGTTACAGTCATTGAGCTCCCATTTCTACCACCAGTCTCCCCAATTCTCTATGTATCTCCCCTCATTCATCTCTTCACTACATCCTTCACTTATTTTTATGGGCTTCCATTGGAATCCCAACTATCACAATGGTTCATTTCCCCTTCCAATTTTTCCAAAAATGTCCAAAAGTAAAATAAAATAAAGGCTTGCTTATTACAAAATTTACAAGAAGGTTTGAAAAACATCCAATTTGGATCACATCTCTCTATTTGAAGGATTTTGGTCCCCAAACGATGGACCATTAAGGATATAGAAGCGTAGAGCCTCCATTTTCCTTCCCATATCCACAATTTGATTATTGATGAAGCTTTTGTGTTTCTTGATTTTCTAACCCTGTTTTGTTGCTAGAGGAGTTATCCTCTCCCTCTCTTAGTGTCATTTGATGAAGTAGGCCTTGCCACATTTTCCCATGTGGTATGGGATACCAAACATCAATCCATGGTCATCTAATGGTGAAACCTCACATTGTAATTCATCAACATAGTTGGTAGTAATGGAAAATACCACTTCTTCTTTTGTATCAGTGGTTGCCTTACTTTCCCTTTGGAATTTAGTTATTATGCATATAATTCCAAATGAACTTTCCAACACTTCTCTTCCTTGTTTCCATCTACATCACAGTGTTGGAAATTCCTATTAGTACCCCTCATTTTCGTAGTTGTGGCTACCCTCTTCTTGTCTCTTGTCTTGCTAGTTTCTTCTTCTCTCATGTGCTACTACCCCTTCTTGGAGTCCAAATCAATATAGAAATCCTTCTTTCTCACCCCATATATTCTTTTCACTCCATGAAGATGTAATTTATTTGGTTATGGATAAAAAATCCTCCAAGGTACTTCAACAGCTCTTGGATTTTCTATAGAGAAATATACCCAACCTAATGGCATACCTCGTGAATTTAGAAATAGAATTGTGACTTCAGAAATGCCTCAAAGTATTCTCATTTCATAACCATGGGATTCTTCCATATCCTTAGTGTATCCACATAACTATCCTACCACAATGGAGTATGCCTAAAAAAGGAAATATGTTGTGTTTCTTGTATTTGAGAAATACCAAAGTAAACTTCCAGTTGTTTCAACCAACTATCTAAGGCCTTAGCATTAGTTTTTCCATCATAAATGGGTATTGTAAATTTTTCTTCATCTTTGAAAGGAATGTGGGAAGATGAAGAGAAAGAATGGTTTTTAACTATTAAACTCTATATGACTTATTTTATTCATGATTAGTTTATGTTGAGTTTTCTTCCCTATATTTATTCACCAATAGCTACATCACCAATTCTATCAATGTCATAATTCTCTGCTCCAGCGAAGAAAATTTGACCTTTGAGTCTTCCTTGTCATGTTCTTCATGAAGACTTTCTTTCATTGATGGTCCTTTTCTTCTCTGTAAGTCTAACAACAATTATTTTCCACCACTTTGGTATTGGTTATGGCTTTCACACTAGGTGATCAATAAATGGTGTGCCTATGGCTTGTCCGTTTCAGCAACACAAATGAATTTTTCACAACAAATTTGTTCTCTCCACTTGATTCCATTCTGAGAGAAATTATTCTCAATAGTTAATCATAAATATGTGGTTGGGATCGCTTTTATTCTCATTTCATTGCAAGGCTTGATTTTTTTTTTCCAAGACCAAGGCTCAATCAAAGGACGCAATGAACTGTGTTGTAATTTCCAGCAATAGATCAACCTATAGTTAATCCCAGTATTGTATCAACACACATCCAAATTTTATTATGGGGCAAAAGAAATACTCTATTAGTTCAAACTGAATATAAGAAAACTAATACTCATCCAGACCATAATCAAGTGCACATAGAATATTCCACAAATCTAGGAACAATGTCAACCAAAAGTAAAGTTAAAAATTGTGTGTATAAACTAAACTCAATTGCCGCGTATACAAATTTCCCAATGAATAATACAGGAAACAATACTCAAACCAGAAGTGTATAACTTCAATTCAATGTAATGTATTGAATGTATAATGGGTGTAAATCCTCCCACTGAATGAAATTAGATCTGTTCAAGCCAATGACAGACATGTCCAACAACTTCTCTGATCATTGGCAATATGTATGAAACCGTCAGATCCAAAGCATTCCATAGAAAACTAATATGGAATTCTCTCCATAAGCATGACTCTAATGAGCTCGATTAGAAAAAGGGAAATTGAGCACCTGAGAAACAAAGTAATGAGAGAGAAATTTACATGCCATCTAGCGCAAAGCGATGTCTTGGCGACTAAGTTTGTCAATATGGCCTAAAGTGCAAGGAAACGACAATTGTACTCCCAACGGCCAACAACAAGCAAGAGGAATGTGCACTTATTATATTGAAATGTTAAATGTTCAATGTGATTTGTTTTCGATACATGACGCATATTTTGAGGTGATTGACTCTTACAAAATTGTCTTCTCAGTGAAGGAGGAAAATGGAAATAATGGCAACAACATCATCATGGAAACAAACGAATAATCCACATAGTGGCTAATACCTTCCCAAATGATTAGTACATTTGTCAATGCAAATAATGCACATTTCCCGTAAAACCTTTTATAGATCACAAATTCCAATTTTCTTTAAAATCATAATTTAAAATAATCATTGTATATACTTTTGATGAAAATATAGCAGACATACTAAAACTTCAAATCAGGACCACTGGATTTGACACTCGGGCCTCTAGAACCAATATAGCTATTCAAGTTAGGGGATGTTTTAGACACACAAATGCCATGTTCCCAGCCGTGTTACATACCCCTAGCAAAGAATCACAATCCAGTACTCTAGTCATAACAGACTCACTATATCAAAAAATGGAACATTGTGTTATCAAATGGGAAAATATTTCCTTCCCTACTGATTGGGTCATTGATATTCCACGAGCACCAACACAGAAGTCCATTACTTTTGCCCAAATAAAAGAGACCCCAAACTCTGCAGTTATTTCTTTTCCCCAAAAATCTTTCTCCAAACCTTCTTCTTCTAAGCTTACTCCTTCGACTTCATCCCTTTGTTTACATTCTTCACTACATGCTCTGGAAAATCAAGTGGAAAAGGTTCCTTTTACAGTCAAATGTTTTGATTGTGGAGAATTAGTTAATCTTTCCACTATCTCTACATTTGAAGATGAAAAAATACAGTTTGAGCATATAAACCATAATCCAAGAACAAATTTGCCTCCACCAAGCTCTACTGCTAAAGACTAGTGCCCTCATCCTCAATGCTCTGATATCCCCTTTCCTCATGATTCTCATGTTTTGGTTATTCAAGACGAAATAAAAACAAGACAAGAAGCCTATCTCCCCATAGGAACAAGAAAATCATCTTCTTCTGAAATCAAAAAGTTCTTGTCTCTCTTTAGAGGATGCATAAAACAAAATTTAAGTCCAAATTGGATGAAGGAAATGATGGATTGGGATTTATATACTCATCCAAAAGCAAAATAATTTGCTAGAAGGACTCCAGATCCAGAAAAAATCAGACTAGCACAAGCATGGAAGGCTTTTATGGACAAAGAAAATATTTATATCTCTTTTTATGAATGGAACAACAAAAGATATCGAGCCCAGGCCTGGAAACTAGTTCCTCAAAAAGCTAGTCTTATGAGTTGTCCAGTAAATACTCTCTCTGTATCTGACTTAGGGAGAGAAATTAATAAAATAAAGAAGGCTAAAGAACAGAAGCAAGAAGAAAGTGAAAGCCTTCAAATCCAACATAAAAAATATCATGTCTTGATAGAATTGAAAATTCAAGATTTGCATTTTAGATTAAAGACATTGATTGATACTGGATCAGATTTAAACATGCTAAACAAGCATGTCATACCTGTCTCTCTATGGGAAAAGACACAAGCTATGGTAATGGGTCTTGGAAATATTCCAAACAATATTTCATTTCAAATTCCAGAAGCAGTTCTCTGTTTTTTTTATTTCTGCCTCAAACTAAAATTTCTTTTGGCAGACATTCCAATTTCTTGTATTCCTGGCACTCCCTTCCTCACTACAGTAGCCCCCCATGGTTCTACTATGATAACTCCTGATAAACCAGGATATTTTATTACACTACCGGGAGGAAAGAAAGTTAAGCTCCCATTTGTGTCCACCCTTAGAATCTCAGATATAATACAATTAATCCTTTTAAAATCTGAGAAAATAAAGGAGCTCCAACAATATCAGTCAGAAATAAGAATAAGGGAGCAGTTAAAAGGGCCAGGTATTCAAGAAAATATTTTAATCCCGAAGGAAGAATTTATCAATTCTGTCTGTTCTGAAAATCCCACTGCTTTCTGGAAACAGAAAAAGCATGAAGTTTTCCTTCCATACAAGGAATATTATCAAGGAAAGCCTTGTAAAAGCAGAGCAATTACTATGAATGTTGAATATCAAAGGTTGTGTGCAGAAGAAATTGAGAGTTTGCTGAAAAAGGACCTTATCAGGAAATCTACTAGTCCTTGGAACTATTATGGAATCTATGTAAATAAACATTCAGAATAGAGCAGAGGAGTTCCTAGGCTTGTAGTCAACTATAAACCTCTCAATAAAGTCTTAGCAGATGATACATACCCCATTCCAAACAAAAGCAGTCTTGTTACTAGAATAGCAGGAGCAATTTTTTTTTCCAAGTTTGATCTAAAATCTGGATTCTGGCAAGTAGCAATTCATGAAAAAGACAAATTCAAAAATGCTTTTAATGTCCCTACTGGGCATTATGAATGGAATGTGATGCCTTTTGGATTCAAGAATGCACCAGCTAATTTTCATAGAGTTATGGATGACACTCTGAAGCCATACTTTGACTGGCTTATTGTGTATATTGATGATATTCTTGTCTTCTCTTCCTCTCTGGATCAACATTTCAAACATCTAAAAAAGATTTTACATGTTATTAAACAAGACAAACTTGTCCTGTCTAAGAAAAAGATTGAACTTTTTCAGACTCAAGTCAAATTTCTTGGTCATACTATTAACAATGGCCAAATTACTTTGCAAACTCATGTTGTTGAATTTGCTGATAAATTTCCAGATAAAATTCTTGACAAAACTCAGCTGCAAATGTTTTTGGGAAGTTTAAATTATATAAGCCATTTTTATAAAAAATGTGCACAAGACCGAAAACTTCTCAATGACAGACTGAAGAAAGAACCAAAACCCTGGACTGAGGCACACACTCAAGCTGTAAGAAATATTAAAGCCAAAGTCAAGAATTTACCAATATTACATGTCTCTGATGACAGTCTTCCAAAAATTGTGGAAACTGATGCTAGTAATATTGGCTAGGGAGCTGTTTTGAAGCAAGTCGGAGAAAAGGGGAATGAAGAGGTTATTCAGTTTTCTTCTGGTCTATGGCAAGCAGCCGAGAAAAACTATTCTGCTTTAGAAAAAGAAATTAAAGCTGCTTTGAATGTCATACATAAATTTGAGATCTATTTGATTTATAAAAGATTTCTCCTAAGAACTGATGTTGCAGCCATGGATAAAGTTCTTAATAAAGAACTGAAAATTCCAGGAGATTATAAATTTGCTCGCTGCAAGCTCTTTTTAATAACTTTTATTTTTCTATAGAGCACATTAAAGGGAGTAATAATTGTTTTCCAGATTTCTTAAGCAGAGAACATCTACAACATCAATGCTTGGTGATCTCCATTCAGCTTATAGAAGGATCAGAACAAGTTGTGAATACACCCGATTCTTTGGATTGGGAAACTTATGCAAAAAACTGGGTCCCTAGATGGGAATTAAGGAGTACTAAAGTGTTATCTCAGACTACTAAAATTCCATATTCAACTTTAGTCCCTGAAGTCTGAAGAAGAGGAAATGAAAATATCCTCTTAGCAGTCATAAATCAAGATAATAGAAGGCCATTTCAAGCTCAACATGCCCTAACAGAACTATTCCATGACATAAATCTAATATGGGATATAAGAGATAATGAAGGACATAGTCAGCAGTACTTCCGTTTAGATAGACCCAGATTAATATCCCAATGGCCTGAAAGAAATGTTGATATCATTTTTCCTGAAACAAGCCTGAATTATCATGATTATCGAAATCAATGGTGGCATTTTGTTCAACATGAAGATATTCTAATCATGGTCAAATTTGGTTGTGTAAATTCTTCAACTGGTGGAAGGCCACCCATATGGATTGCTGACTGGTGGAGAGATTTTGGGCTTAATAAAGAAGCAATAGATCCACACATTTTAAGATATTTTGCCGCTCTTTCTACTCTCAGAGATTTGTACTATCAAGGGCCAAATGATGGTGAAATCCTTCGCATATTTATTCTGAATCACTATCAATGGGGAATCAAATCCAAAACTGTCCTACAAAGAATCAATGGAGCATTGTTGATAGTCCGAAAAATCTATACGAAATCATGGGATACTTTGCAGTATCCTGAAAGATTTTCAAGCTTTATTGAAAATTATTAAATGTAATAATTCATGTCTAAATGGCCGACAGTGGTGCCATTCGAGTTCTGTGGGTTGATGTCATCAAACTCCACTTTGTACATAGTATCTAGATTTAGTATGGTCATATCAATAATGAGAATCTTGGAAACTCGGAGCACTTCTCCGACTTTTGGTGCGGTTTGACCCACATTTCCAAGATTCTCTATTGTTTGTCATGTGATGTCCCATCTTCTGTCATGTATGAGTGTACTATGGTCGGGGAATCTTGCACGATCACCCCTTCAGATCTATTGTTATATCTGTTTTCGGTGATTTGGTATGGGAATCCTGCGTGACAATCCCGACAAATCTAATCTTGTACCTTACTTTAGGTTGATTTAAAATAAATTAAATGATTTGGTCAGAGATTCCTGCGTGAATACATCTGCCGAATCAAAAAATCAAGATTTAGTGGTCGACATGTAGGACCACAATTCAAAAAAAAATAATAATAATAATAATAAATCATTGTGTATATGAATTAAGTTTCTCTTAATTAAATTTCTGCAATAGTAGTCATTATCCTAAGTAATGTATATGAATTGAGTTACTCCAAATTAAATTTAGAGAGAATCACAATCAATATACCCATTATTTATTTGTTTGTAAAATAACATTTTTTAAAAGAAACATTTTCTACATGAATTTCATTTTTTTTTTCATAAAGTTTGAAACCTTCAAGTAATTAATTGAATTGTATATTTATAAATATCACATGATTAAAAAATATAATCATTTTATATGAAATTTGATGATGTGAGTAACCAATGGTCATAGTTTCTTACACTCAATCGTGGGTTCTTGGCTTGCTTCAATACAATAATTAACGTAACATACTCACAAAGGTATGAAGAGCAAAGGAGGGCATAGATGAAAAATGTTTGTATGTAGTTTGTTTACTATTTTGGTTGGAATATCATTCATACTCAGAATTTATAAATACCACTCAAAGCTTATGTTTAAGATTAATATCATTCTCAAAAAATTCTTCATTCTTTGTGGAGATGACTTTGAGCAGCAAAATGTCTGTTTGTAGTTTGTTCACTATTTTGACAAACTCAGAGTTTATACATACCATTAAAAGCTTATGTTTTATCTTCATTCTCAAAACAATTTCATTGTGGATATGACTTAGAGTAGTGGATTGATGCGGTTGTAGTTATTTCTCGTCAAGGAATGAAAGAGTGCCTAATTAATTTAATGTGAAAATGTGTATAATCGAGTTCTACTAAGAAATTTTTATAATGACTTATTATTTGAGGACACTTGCGAGCAAGCGATCCAGTTATGATAAATTATGATTTTGATTTGATTTTGAATTATATTGTGATATCATTATGCTTTATATGTTAATTTAAAAATGTACAAATATTGACAGTTATTATTCATGAGTTCTCCCTAGTGTGCAGGATACATGCCAGGTTGAGGATGTTGATGGCATCAATGGATTTCCTTGGACTCCGGATTGAGTCAAGGAGTGGAGTTATATTTAGTTTGAGTTTTTAGCATTGATTTACATGTATATATGATTATTTCAGTATGGATGTTATGTATATGGATATTGATATTGTTTTTGTCAGTGGATGCAAGGTTCATGACACTTCCTAATTTGAATCACATAAGGAGTAAAGGGGTTACACATAGAAACCAGACAGATGAGGGAGATGTGTGGCAACTACTCTATCACAACCTACTAGCATTCCCACCATGACCTGAATGCATAGTTAACAATTACCTCATTGAGAGAGGTCCACAATGCCATGAGAGAAAACTGAGACAGTCGCTCATGAAGAATTCTAAGGGGTGCACAATAAGGCAACATCCTTATTCCTTAGACACCCTTAGTCTCTCACAAGGTCGACCAAGTGGAGTGTTGAAACCAAGTGCCAGACAAACTTCAAAACTAGTCAAAGGTGAGTGGCACCCTTGGAGCATGGAGGTGCATCTTCCAAGGAAAGTCACTTAATTAAATTGTGAGTCAATAAAAGTCTAGATGGCCTAGAAAACATAATAAAAATGTTTATACCTTGTTATAACAGAGTATTTAATTAATTATTAAATTACAAACTAATAAATCTAACAAGAATCTAAGTCTAAGTCTAATATGTTTGACTAAATTAAACCATAAAGATAAAATAAGGGAATGAGACTAGTAAGTTAAGTAAATTAAGGAATAAGAATAAAGTGGGTAGATACACATGAAAATAATAAATGGATTTTTTAAATAAAACAAAATAAAAACATGAGAGAATAGGTGGTTCACATAGAGTAGCATCTTGAGTCAATCTACCACTAATCATAACTAAAATAAGACTCATAATCCAAATCAAACTAAAATCTAGTTAGGAGACACAAAATTAATGAGGGATTGGGGAACAAAGGGACAACTAAGAGAAAAAATAGGAGCACGTTGGAGAATGTGAGGGAAAATGCCTAAATAAATAAAATAAAAAGGAAATTAACATGTGCAACTAGGGGAGAGTGTGATAGATGTAGTGGGTGAACAAGCCTTTAATTAAATTATTAAAAAATAATTATTTGTGCATGAAGACATGTGTCATTGGAAAAAATTTCTATAAAAGAAATGGAGAGAAAGGGAGAGGGGTCACCTTCGAAAAGTATTGTTATGCTGTGAAAAAATTTCTGAACTAGTTTCGTTGTTGAGAGTTGGGTTCCAAA
This sequence comes from Picea glauca, assembly GCA_000966675.3. Classification (NCBI taxonomy): domain Eukaryota; kingdom Viridiplantae; phylum Streptophyta; class Pinopsida; order Pinales; family Pinaceae; genus Picea; species Picea glauca. The sequence continues at coordinate 20,677 of JZKD02S1606491.1, forward strand.
ACATGGAAAAGAGTGGAAGTTCTACCTTGCGAGTAAAGTTTTGGTGCTATTAATTTTTGGTTTATTGTGTGTGGCCCTTTTGCAGCTCGAGGGGCTAAGAGGTGAGAAGAGTACCCCTAGTGTTAGCTGGAAGGTACCGGTGAAGTCTTGGTTATCAAGTGGAAGCACAAATGATGCAATACAACTTCCAAGTTGAAGCAACATTGCAAGAATATCAATGTTTCGGTCACGAAATATTTTTGTTTATTCAGATGATATATGAATTTTATATATGATATCGATCGCAATATGAATGTACAGATATGGTTGTGTATGGATTGTAATGTTACTAATTATGCATTCCTTGGAATGCACAGAAAAATTCAAAGTAGCTAGAAGTATAGATAGGGTAATATTTAGATTGTTATTATAGTTTATATAATTCCGTGAGACATTACAAAGTGTAAATTTCCTGGCATATTTTCCATTACTACTAAATCATTCATTCTCTACATAGAATTATATTCAGCATGAACATTGAAACGTATAAATTACAGATTTGTTGTTGAATAAATTATTGATGCGATAAGATATGATAGCACCGGATGGATGGAACGACTTCAGTTCTGATCTTAGCACTTCCATTGAAATTGATTTAATGGAACTTGACTGTTTTTAAACGTTACCAAAATTTCTGGCATGTTAAGTGTTATTTTTTCACAAAAATCAAACGTTTATGATTATTGCTATCTACTCACATAATTAAATTCGTGATTAGGGTAGTCCTTAACCCACAAATAATAATAATTCTTGAGAATTTATGAAATATCAGTAAATTTCACTGTTATTAAATATGGCAACGAGTTCTTGATCTTCGACCCTTCTCTAAGAATTCTCTTGCATAGAAATTGTTGGTGTCTGTATTAAGTGTGATTCGCATGCCCAGGATCCTCGAATCATTAACGAATCTTGGGAATATTATAGGACCCTTTTGATCATCTCCGGAGCAAGTACTACGCGTTGAAATTATATCAGAGGAAATTGACCTTGTGATTATATCTGGATTTATGCCTCATTGTGGCTAATGATTTTAGTTACAACATACATGTAATTATGTACTAGTAAAAGAATCCAAAACTTCAGTAATCAACAATTATAATAACCTAACTCTAGGCACCTAAACTATCCAACAATGTATATCTAATTACTTGAATCCCAGAAATCACGATCACTACTCACAATAGATATATTTGGTTCATAATTTCGTTGCTTATTTGAATATTCTTTCGGAATATGAAGGTGAACTCTCCTTGTTGAACACCAATCTCCTACTACTTTTATCGTCGTCATTCACTAGTCTCCAATCGTATCTAATACTATTCCATGGCTAAGTCGGATTAAACACAATGAAAAAACAAAAAGAAATTTATTTCCTTGAGGTCGAGTGGAACGAGATTGATTTTAAGATACCTATTGAAGCTACTTATAATATGTACACTTAGTCTATAGATATAATGATTGCGCGAGTAACATAAGTTAATGAAGAGAAAATGATGGATATAAATGTTGATATGGATCATATTAATGTTAGTTAGGATGCTTTAATGACTTAAAACATAATTACCTGTTGGTGGTGTCTTGTTGGTAAAGGGTCAAATAAAGTTTTAATCCATTAATTAATTTTATGATTTATGATGGAGAAAATTGAAACTATGGTTATATCTCAATATATCGGCTATGATATTAAAAATTTGAAATTTATCATTGAATTCATTCTTTAAAATGTAATTACTATTGTATTGTGATCATATTGTGAAGTTTGATTAAGTATGATAATCAATGTCAATAAGAATAGATCAAAATATGTTGTTATTAGTGTGTATTAATTGTCCTTTCTTATGGAAATGTAGTACCGCATTATGTGTAACTTTGTTAGTATATAGAAATAATAATTATAATTAAAAAAAAAAAAACGTAATTATATTATCTTACCTTGTGTTCTGTAAGGATTAGTGTTACATATGGTATCAGAGCGGGTTCAAATCTGCGATAACGGACCCGTTACACCTTCCACTGTTTCGTTTTATAATGAAAGATGTATCGTTGATACAAATTTGAATTGTTCATGACAGGTATCATGGTCATAGGATGAAGGATGAGTAGACGACGTGCGATAGGGGGAAGAGCTATGGTTCCTCCAAGAGCATCCACACAAGAGGTATTGACTCCACTTGGAGAGGAGAAAACTATTGAGCATGAGTAGGTTGTTGTGGGAGATGTGGTAGGTATGATGAGATCCTTCTAGAGGATGTAAGAAGAGTTGATCAACCACCTAGATCGAGTTGGGGACAACGAGTTTGTTCCCAATGAGCGTTCACTACGCACTCGAGTAGGTAGTAGTAATATACACAAAGAACTCGATAAAGTGTAATTTCTCAAGTTTTGGGGTGCTAAAGACGGCTTAGCCGCTGAGGCATGGTTGGAGAAAATGGCGATGTGATTTGCACTATGCAAGTACATCTCCAACATGAAATTATGCATGGTGGTATTTCAACTAAAAATGAGTGTTCTTGTTTGGTGGAACACACTCTTACGTCAACTAAACATGGGTGTTAAAGAAATTTCATGGGAATTGTTCGAGTAACGATTTTGGAAGAAGTACTTGTCTGATGAATTCATTGAACACCAAGTTAATGATTTCAAAACCTTATGACATGGTAGTCGTACGGTACTAGAGTATGAAGCCAGGTACATGGAGCTACTTAGATATTCTCCACATATGAACATTGAGAAATTAAAGCTTAACAAGTTTTTGCTTGACCTCAACTTCAACATTCGTATGAAAGTGAGGATATTGATGCCTCAGACATGGCACAATGCAATTCAGAAGGGCCTCATTACTGAGGAAGAGTTGAAAAATACGGTTTAGGGAAGGATTCCTTATAGGCAGACTGAAAAGGTGACATATGGACTGCAACAACATCATACACTAGTTAGACAGACTTCTCGGCACCATGATACACCTGGAGGACATGTATTCTCGACACCGCTATGATAGACTTCTAAGTAGAGGAATCCTTATAGAGAACCATAGCATAAGCAACAACAACGTCATACACAAAAACAATAAAAGTTTGTACCAAGTCTGTAGAATGTACCAGTACAATAGACTCATAAGACAACAACTTCTACTTTAGGGACTAGGAGCATTGGACTGAAGAATGGATATTGGACATGTGGAGAGCAACATTCCGAGAGAGATTGTTCTATTGAGAAGGAAAGAGTTGTCGGATCATCAGGACTTACGACAGTTGGATATTTTGGAAAGGCCCACATGATACATGCAACGGTGAATAACCGCCAGGCCGAGCAACATTCCACCATGCTCAAGACATCAGGTATGATCGTCGATCAACATTTTAGTATTTTAATAGATCCAAGAGCTATGGAATGTTTTATTTTGAGTGTTGAACTTAAATGAATTAAGGTAAAGGAAGTCAAACGAGATGAGTTTAGACATGTGGAGATGGCATCTGGTGCCAAGCAAAAAGGTTGGAGGAAAAATTAAGCATTGTAACATTAACTTAGCTGACATTGTGACAAGTCAAAACTTGTATGTTACAATGTTGGGATCTTATGATATACTGATTGGGATTGATTGGTTAGAATCACATGATGCGATACTTAACTGCAATATGAAATGGTTAAGTTTGACAGATGATTTTGGATAGAGTAGAGTAATTGTAGGAAGAAACCACAGAGTGTCATTGAGGTTTATTTCTTCCTTACAATTATAGAAAAGTATGCGCAAGAGATGTAGGTTATACTCCATATTAGTTCTTAACGAAAAGGGGGTAACAAAAGGATTAAAAAACCTTCCTATAGTATCAGAGTTTGCAGACGTATTTTTGGAGGAAATACCAAGTTTACCGCTAGAAAGAGAATTAGAGTTTACCATATATTTGAAACGTGGAACGAAACTGATTGCAAGAACACCATACCAGATGTCGACACCTGAATTGCAAGAGTTGAAAATGCAACTAGAGGATTTGATGGAATTGGTACTTATACATCCAAGTGTGTCACTGTGGGGTGTGCCAGTTATTTTTGTGAGAAAGAAGGGCATATCATGGAGTATTTTCATTGCCTATCTTCAATTCAAAAAATCTACAATCAACAACCAATATCTGTTACCAAGCATTGACAATTTTTTTGATTAGATGAAGGGAGAAACGATTTTTTCAAAAATTGACCTATGATCAGGATATCATCAGTTACATATTAAGGAGGAAGATATCCCGAAGATCGCATTTAAGATGAGATTCAAACACTATGAGTTTATTGTTTTACCGTTTGAACTGACGAATGCCCCGGTTGTATTCATGAGTTTGATGAATGGGGTGTTCTGTGAATACTTGGATAACTTTGTACAAGTATCTATCAATGATATACTGATTTATTCTCAGATGAAAGAAGAGCACGATGAACACTTAAGATTGATTTTACAGTGTCTAAGATAAAACAAGTTTATGGGAAGTTGTCGAAGTGTTCTTTTTACTAGGCGAAGATTCATTATCTGGGACATATAATATATGGAGAAGGTATCGTTGTGGATCTAGTGAAAGTAGAGGTTATTATGGAATGGACAACACTAATGAATGCACAATAAGTATGTATATTTATGGGGTTATTAGGTGATTATCGACGTTTCATCGAAGGATTTTAGAATATAGAAAATCCAATTACAAAATTGCAGAAGAAAAACAAGAAATTCATATGGTTAGAGAAATGCGCGGAGTCATTTCCAAATATTAAGGAGTTATTAAATACAACACCGATACTGAAGGTTCCTAACATGGACAAAGAATTCTTGGTATGCACAGATGCATCCAAGGAAGATCTAGGTGGAGTTTTGATGCAAGATCGTCAAGTGATCTCTTACATTTCAAGGAAATTAAGAAGGCATGAAGAGAATTATGCAACACATGATTTGGAGTTATTAGGAGTCGTTTATTCCTTGAGAGTTTGGAGACATTAGCTTATTGCACAAAAATTCAAATTAAATATTGATCATTGTGTATTGCAACATATTTTTACTCAGAGTGATTTGAATGCGCGACAAAGGCATTGGTCAGAACTACTTAGTGAATACAACTTCAATATTGCCTACATTAAAGGAATAGTGAATAGAGTATTAGATGAATTGAATCAAAGACCACACATATTCTCAGTAATACCTATTAAGAAGAATCTTCAAGAAAAGATTCTAGATTTGCAGATTGACGATGATTGGTACAAGGAAGCTAAGGATAATAATGGACAAAATACCATGATGGTACCAAGGTATGAAGTTTATTCATTTGACAACGATGGATTGTTGAGGCATAATAGTCAGATTTACATACCTCCTAATGAAAATTTTTTTTTTTTAATTTTCAGCGAAGCTCATCGAGCAATGTACATGGCTCATCCTAGAAAGGAATGAAATAACATATAGTTAATTTCATGGCGAGGTTTTTAGATTGTCAGTAAGTGAAGGATGAACATAGACATCCATCAAGATTGTTATAGCCACACATGATTGATGAATCAAAATGGGAAGTCATTTCAATGGATTTTATTATAAGATTTTCATTGACGACAAGGAGACATGAGACTAATTTTGTGGTAGTTGACACTCTAACGAAGAGTGCACACTTTATTCTAGTGCGTACAACGTATCGAGATCTGGACATAGATAGAGTTTTTGTTAGCAAGATTGTGAGATTACACGGTGTACCATGAAAGATCATATCTGATCGAGGATTGATGTCTACTAGATGATTTTGGATTAGTTTCCAAGAGGATTTGGGAACAAAATTGAATTTTATTACAACATATCACCCCGAGATAGATGGTCAAACTGAAAGAACGAAACATATTTTAGAGGATATGCTAGAAGTGTATGTAATGGATCAACAAAAACATTGGGAAGAATTCTTTCCATTGGTATAATTCACGTACAACAACAATTATTAGAGTAGTATTAAGATGGTATCGTTTGAGTTTCTTTATGGACGACCATGTTAGACACCTCTGAGTTGGGATAGACTAGAGGACAGGGTCCTGGTGGGACTGCAAGTGATCCAATAAATGGAAGAGAATATGAGAACTATAAGAAAAATAATTAAAGAGGTGCAATATTGAAAAAAGAGTTATGTTGATGCACATCGCATTGACCACAATTATGAGGTTGGCGAGATAGTTTTCTTGTGGGTAAAATTGCATAAGAGTTCGATCAAGTTTAGAAAGGGTGCTAAACTCTCTCATAGGTTTGTGGGGTCTTTCAATGTTGTGGAAAATAAAAGACCCATAGCTTACCGACTAGCCCTTCTTGATTCTTTGAGGTGTATGCATGATGTATTTCATGTATCTATTTTGCGACATTATATTTCAGATATGTTACATGTCATTGAATTGAGTTCTTTGCAGGTGTCGGATGAGGGTTCTCTCATGGTGGATCCAATATGCATACTAGAACATCAGACTCAACAAATATGACGTCAAATAGTCGATCAGTTCAAGGTCCAGTGGGACAACAAAAGTCCACACTTGGCTACATGAGAGGACACATATGAGACGTGTCAACAATTTCCATATTTGTTTGATAGATTGGATGTTTAGATTTGTGTCAGATACATTTATTTATTTCATTTAGATTGTACAAACTTTCAGATGAAGTTTAAAACAAGAGGGGTTGTGTGTAACATCCAGTTCTACTGAGCACCTTTTATACTGACTTATTCTTTGAGGACACTTCCGAGCAAGTGATCCGGTTATGATGCATTATGATTACATTTGATTTTGAATTATATTGTGACATCATTATGATTTATATGTTAATTTATAGATGTACATATATTGACAAGTATTATTGATGAGTTCTCGTGCGTGTGTAGGATACATGACAAGTTGAGAATGTCAGTGACATCAATGGATTTCATTGGACTCTAGATTGAGGTAGGGAGTGGACTTTTATTTGGTTGGAGTTTTGAATATTGATTTACATGTATATATGATTATTTTAGTATGGATTTCATGTATATGCATATTGGTATTTTATTTGTCAATGGATGTTGTCTTAGTGACGTTGTTAATCTGACTCACATAAGGAGTAAATGGGTTACACACAAAAACCAAACATATGAGGGAGAGGTGTGGTGTCGTCCCTGTCACGACCTACTAACACTCTCGCCATGACCTGAATGCATGGTTAACGATTACCTCGATCTGATAGGTCCATGATGCCATGAGGGCAGACTGAGACTGTCACTAAAAAAATAATTATAAGTGGCATGGAATAAAGAATAATCCTTACTCCTTAGACACCCTTAGTCTCTTACAAGTTCAACCAAGTGGAGTGATGGATCCAAGTGTCGAACAAACTTCCAAACTAGTCAAAGGAGAGTGGCACCTTTAGAGCACAGAGGTGCATCTTAAAGGGCATGTCGCGTAATTAAATTGTGTGCATGAAAATAATAAATAGAATTTTTAAATCAAAGAAAATAAAAAAATGAGGGAATAGGTGGTTCACATAGAGTAGTATCTTGATTCAATCTACCACTAATCTTAACTAAAAGAAGACTCCTAATCCAACTCAAACTAAAATATAGCTAGAGGACACAAAATTAATGAGGGATTGGGGAACTAAGGGACAACTAAGAGAAAAAAATAGAAGCATATTGGGGAATGTGAGGGAAAATGCCTAAATAAATAAAATAAAAAGGGAGTGTGACACTTGTAGTGGGTGAATAATCCTTTAATTAAATTATTGAAAAATAATTATTTGTGCATGAGGACATGTGTCATTGAAAACTTTTTCTATAAAAGAAATGGAGAGAAAGGGAGATGTGGGAAAGTATTGTTATGTTGTCAAAATTTTTGTGAACTAGTTTACTTGTTTAGAGTTGGGTTCCAAAACTTGAAATATAGTGGAAGCTCTTCCTTGCGAGACATGTTTTGGTGTGATTAATTTATGATTTACTATATGTGGCCCCTTTGCGGCTTAGGTGCTAAGGCGAAGAAGAGTACCCCATTGGCTGAGAGTTACAGTGAAGTCTTGGTTAACAAGTGGAAGCATGGAGGACGCAATGCAACTTCCAAGTTAAAGCAGCACTACAATAATATCAACATTTTGGTCGCCGTATTTTATGGCAATTTCATTGTATTAAAGTGTTAAATTATGTATTAAATTATTAAATTATGTATTAAATTGTAATAGAAGATTTCATTGTATTAAAGTGTTAAATTATGTATTAAATTATTAAATTATGTATTAAATTGTAATAGAAGATTTTTACTTGTTCAGGGAATATATGAATTTTCTATATGATATCAATCGCAATATGAATGTAGAAGTGGTAGTGTATGGATTTTAATGTTACTAATTATGATTGTAATGTTACTAATTATGGTTTCCTTGGATTTGAATGTTACTAATTATGGTTGTAATGTTATTCATTATGGTTTCCTTGTGGAATGCACAAAAAATTTGAAAGTAACTAGAAGTATAATAGGGTACTCTTTATATTGTTATTATAGTTTATATAGTTGTGTGAGACATTACGAAGTGTAAATTTCCTGGCGTGTTGTTTTCCATTACTACTAAATCATTCATTCTCTACAAAGAATTATATAAAGCATGAAAAACGAAACGTATTTATGACACTTCCAAGGATATCTGCAAATATCTTGTATAAATTACAGATTTGTTGTTCAATAAATTATTGATGAGATAAGATATGATAGCACCAGAGGGATGGAACAACTACAGTTCTGTTTTTAAACGTTAACAGAATTTCTGGCACGTTAGTGTTCCTCGTTCACAAAAATCAAACGTTTACGATTATTGCTATCTAGTCACATAATTAAATTCGTGATTAGGGCAGAGCTTAACCCACAAATACTAATAATTTTCACGGCATAGTATGGAATAAATTTCCACATTATGGTGAATCTACGTTCCATGGTTAAATTAGATTCTATGATTTTGGGGAAATTGAATAGCTCGTTCTTACAATATCATTCTGAACAATAACGATAAAATAATAGAAAATTGTATATTAGTTGTGATAATATATCGTAAAAATGTTTATGTAATTAATACACCAATGTAAAGGGACAATAAGTATTCCAAGAAAAACAATTTATGCCTATGTTATTCAATTACCTAGTAAGTATTGATAGAATAAGTTAACCACTTAAATAAATAATAAATGCTTAAAATTAACTTATTGGCATTTTTGGTTATTTGAAAAACTAGTTGTCATTAGGGGATATTTGATAAAATGAATTGTATTAAAGCAATGATTATTAAAAAATTTAAGATTCATCAAGAACGAGATTGATTACAAGATACCTATTGAAGCTGGCTATAATATGGACACTTAGTCTATAAATATAATGAGTGTGCGAGTAACATAATTTAATGAAGGGAAACGGATGGATATATATGTTGTTATGGATCATATTAATGTTAGTTAGGATCCTTTAATGACTTAGAACATAATTACTTCTTGGTCGTGTCTTGTTGGTAAAGGGGTAAAATAAAGTTTTAGTTCGTTAATTAATTTTATGACTTATGATTGAGACAATTAAAACTAATTAAAACTATGGTTATATCCCAATATATGGGCTATGATATTAAAACTTTGAAATTTATCATTGAATTATTTCATTCAAATGTAAAGGGATAAAATAAAGTTTTAGTTCGTTAATTAATTTTATGACTTATGACTGAGACAATTAAAACTATGGTTATATCCCAATATATTGGTTATGATATTAAAACTTTGAAATTTATCATTAAATTATTTCATTCAAATGTAAAGGGGTAAAATAAAGTTTTAGTTCGTTAATTAATTTTATGACTTATGACTGAGACAATTAAATCTATGGTTATATCCCAATATATTGGCTATGCTATTAAAACTTTGAAATTTATCATTGAATTATTTCATTCAAATGTAATTACTAGTGTATCTTAATTGTGTTGTGAAGTTTTATTAAGTATGATAATCAATGTCAATAAGGATAAATCAAAATCTATTGTTATTAATGTGCATTAATTGTCCTTGCTTATGGAAATCTAGTACCAAATTATTGGTAACCTTGTTAGTATATAGAAATAATAATTAAAAAAAAAAAACGTAATTATATTTTCTCACCTTGTGTTGTGTAAGGAGTGTTGTTACAAAATGTGAAGGTTTACACCATTCAACATTGTTTAGATTCAATGTAATGACCCAAAAAAACCTAAATGAAAAAAAATTGTTTAAATATCATCGCCGGAAGCTTTGAAAAATCTAATTAAAAAATATTTAAAATCCAACAAAACATTTAGAAAAGGATTAAATTTATATAAAGCAATTTGTAAATAATTTTTTTTATTAATTATGAATTAAATATCATTCCCGGAAGCTCTGGAAAAGTTAATTAAAAAATATTTGTAAATAAATTTTATTTATTAATTATGAATTAATTACCATCGCCGGAAGCTTTGGAAAAGCTAATTAAAAAATATTTAAAAACCAAATTTAAACATTTAGAAAAGGGTTAAATTTATATAAAGCAATTTGTAAATAAATTTTATTTATTAATTATGAATTGCGGGTTCATGAATTAATCACCACGTGTGTTTGAGTTAATTCATGATCATGCCAATTGGACGACGAATTCAGCACCACATGTTCAAGAATTACATATAAAGTTTGTAAAAATTCAAACAACATAAACAAGTTATGCAAAAGGGTGAAAATGGATTACTTGTTTAATAAAATCGTGAGCCTTTGCAGGAATTCGACCGTGACATGGGACTAAATCCTTTAACAAGGAATTTGTTTATTTTTCGCTTGTAGTTCATGGATTTCCTTCCATGGGAATTGAATCACAACTTCTGCTAGGAATTTGTTCCTTTTTCTCTTGCACTTCATGGATTTAATTCCATATGAATTGAATCTCAACATGAGAGAATTGCTTGATCTATCTTATAAATTGAATCTTTTAGCGAGGAATTTGTTGTTCTTTCTCTTGCATTTCCTTGATTGCATCCCATCTTTTCTTCTTCCGTAGTATCTATCACCATTAAAAGTAGCAGTGGAAGTGAGCTGGGATGATTTTAGGGGTTAAATTTCGCTCATGGGCTAATTTTTCATGGGTTTTCCAAAAAAAGATTCGTCATTCTAAAAATGATTCGCCCAAATTCTGTATCGCCAAAAGTCACTAGATTCGATAAAATTATTTTACCTTAAAAGTCGCCAAACATATCCTTAGCAATTCAAATATTTTTACAAAAATATTGCCAAATATTTATAGTTTGCATATGAAGGATTAGTAAGATTCGCCAAAGTTTCTACATTTTAAAATAAATTTCCATCCTTAAAATTATCCCGGGAAGCGAGAGAAATAACAAAAATATATTTCATTCCATTGATTGTCTTCCGTCTTCTCTTCTCTAGGAATATCTATCACCAATAGCAGCAATAGCAGTAGTGGTGGAAGTGGTAATATCTACCACCGAAAACAGTAGTGGTGGAAATGACAACAATAACAACAATATCTTGCATTTCATAGATTGGGAATATAAAAATAACTATAACAATAACAAAAATAGATGTGTAATATTTGTGTACTTATCTATTGATCCTTCAAAATAAATCTACATGGATTGGTGAATAAATCAAAATAAATCAAAATAACCCTGAAGCCGCTAGATGGACTGGTGAGGACCCCACTACATGAACAACTAGAGAAATTTGTATGAAAACATCAGTTACCTTTTGTTGCAGTGCTATTTACACAAGCTAATATTCCTCACATATGATTTGAACTTGAACTTATAGATTTGTTTCCCAAATGAATGTTCATGCAAATTGTCGAATGTTTGCATGATATTCCCTTGATGCAATGGACACCTGGATTGCAGAGATCCAATAAACAGTCGCATCTTTGCACAATATTCCATTGATGCAATGGACACCTAGATTGTATAGATGCATCGGCTGCAGAGTGGCCAAAGATCTAATACGTCGACCAAAGAGTGGTCAAAGAAATGATACCTAGACTCGAGAGTATCCTAGGGAGAGTGAAATTGTCAAAAGGGTGGCCAATGTAAATTTATATTAAAAAAATCAATTTTGAACACTAACAAATATGGTAAAATATTGCAAATACACCACCGAAATTATTTCAAATCAAAATTGTTTAAATGAATAACAAAATAATTTTACGAAAATAAAAAATAAAGAACATAATGTTTTATAAAAGAAATTTAATTGGAATGTAAGAAAACTCTAATAAAATATAAAAACAAAACCAATTAATATAACTTTCACATCCAACCGATTACTAGAGTACCTGCTTGGGAAGGTACAAATAATGACACCAAAGGAGATCAAATAATTGAGTTAATCTACTTGAACCAATTTGCTTCCAATCCTAATTACACTTTGAGCTAATCCACTTACACCAATTTCCTTATCAAACAAGCGTCAAACCCTAATTCTGGGAGACAAACCAACTTCATTAATAATAACATACCATCATAACCAAACGTAAATGTGAAACATAATGCTAAAAGACTCACATCCAACACAGTGGAAACCACATTCAATGACTATTTACCTCATACACCAATGAGCCATGAGGTAGTAGATTGCATGGACAATCATCCCGATAAGCAAATTCATCATGAGAGACAATCTATTGCTCATATTGATTTGGAAATCATTTAATCACTTCACCATCGATGAGTGATGGATGACCATACAAACTAAAGCCCTAAATACATATTTTCCCTAACAACTTTTAGATTATCATTTATCAAAATGGCACTACCAGTTCATTAGAGTTAAAAGTGACTCCGACGTTATTTTTGGTGGAATATGATAATACTCTAGTTACTTATTTTTGGAAAGTTAGCTAATTTTGGAAAGTACTAATTTTAGAGTATGAGAAGAGTTTTAGTTAGTTCCAATTAGTTGAAGAAAGTTGTAGAAGAAATGAGATCAATTTTCTATTATTAATAAGTTTTGTGTATTTAATTTTTTCTACAAAAGCATTCGTCCCTCCTCCTTCATAGTGGTATCAATGTGTGAGATTAGAGACAGAGCCTAGAAAATCAGAAAAGGGTCGCAGAGCTAGGTTGGAGGCAACAAATCAGAGGATGTCATGGATAGACAAGACATCGCTGAAAATTGTGGTACGTGGGTTTCAAAGCCAAGAGATCCATGGTTTTTCATTTTTCACTGAAGGAGCCATGCACTGAAGAAATAGCTTCCCCTAGATGAAAGAGGAATAGAGCTGCTCATTTTGAGGTAGCCTACGCCATTTTTAATAAACCCTAGTCATTCCAACTATCGGTGTGAGGTTGTAATCACACATACTCAATCTGTTAAGTTTATTTGAAGAACAAGTATGATGAAAATATAATGTGTTGAACCAATAACCCGAAATCCATTATTTCAAAGAAAATTTTCATCCTAATATTATGAGTTGAACCCATATTCATAACAAGGTATTTTTTCTAATAATCTATTAAAAGGAAGTGTATCTATTTCATTATTAGTCCCTGTCGTAGGCATAGAGGGACTATAGCAATCAATAAATCGTTGACCTGGCATGAGCTTGTGCATTGACAAGAAATATTTGCCTATTGTCTATTGTTGGAACAAGGGAAGTGAAAACATTGATTTTTATATAATAAAAAGTATCATGTTTTTCAAGATCTAATTGGACAAAGGATTGGAGGTCTTATTGCTGCCTTCGGTATTCCCATTGTAAAATATGTTTGCATTTCCAATGTATTTGGTAGTATATGGTAATTTTTTAATCATAAATTTTGATATACATTCGTCGAAGGTGGATTAATGCTACCATTAATTCGAATGTTTGGTTTAGCATTTTATGATAGGTAAATTTATGGCAATGTTTGATATGGTGGCATATCCAAAGTTTCTCTTTGCAATGCATTCTCTAGTGTTCGAACTATTGTTACAAAAAATATATGAATTTATTTGGGATACGTTAGAGACCTGCCACATTGAATTTTTTTCTTAAATGTTTAGAGTGTATTTATGACAGACTTAAATGTTTACCTAACAGGATTTGTAGTATTGAATGGTTACATAATAGGCTTATTACAAGACATTTTCTTCCATTTTTAAAATTTATATGCTCTAGTGGCATTGCTGGTTCACTGGTCCATGCTTTCTTTTTTCATGGCACTGATTTCTTAGTTGCATGTTCTCATTATTCTTGCTTGCTTGTTCGTGTTGTTGCAGTTTTCACATTTGGGTTTCTGTAGTCATGATTGGAAGAGCCTCATTCCTGAGGGGGGTGGTTGTTGCGTGTTCCTTTCTTCGTTGTATGTTATTTATTGTTCCTTGATTCAACTTTCTAGAGTTCTGGTCCTGCGCCTGCACTTGGGCCTTTTGGTGCTTCTTGGATGGGTTCTTATTTGGTGCTTTTTCTTGTTTGTCCAGGGTTTGCAATGTTGGGATGCTGCATCTACGGTTGTATCTCTAGTTACATTTTTTTGCACTTCGGTTTGCATAGAATACTATTAAGATAAAATAACAGACTAAAGAATTGCAGGCGATTTAAATTGCATTTGTTACGCATTTAAACAGAGTTTTTCGGCCTAAAAATATATTTCATAGCTACCGATGCATTTTCCATGGATTCTGTGTTACTATGGTTTCATAGTTATGAGAGTGCCTTTTGTTGTGTGGGAGATATAATTGTTCTTTTCCTTTTACTTTCTTGTTGTACACTATGTTTAACTCTAGTTTGTCATGTTTCTATGGTCATTCCGAGCGACCTCCATTCAGTCGTGTACTTAGCCAGTTTTATGGACATGGCTTTGCGAATAGGTTCTATCGAACTATAACAGGTCATGTTCAGTGTATACATTAGCTTTTCCGAATTTGTTTTCTTTAAAAGAAGGCCTCCTAGATAGAAGAGAATGCAATTTATGAAATTATAAGTTTCCTGGACAACATAGGTTAATGATCGCGGCTTCTGTGGGTGGCAGGCTGAAAATTGGGCTTATTAAGATAAAATAATAGAGTAAAGAATTGCAAACGATGTCAATTTCATATGTTATGCTTTGAAGTAAATTTTTTCAAGCTCAAAATATATTTCATAGCTGCCGATGTTTTTTCCATGCATTCTGTGTTACTACGGTTTCATAGTTATGAAATTGCCTTTTGCTGTGTGGGAGATATAATTGTTCTCTTCCTTGTACTTTCCTATTGTAAACTGTGTTTGACTCTAGTTTCTCGAGCTTATGTGGTCATTCCAAGCAACTATAGTTCAGTTGCATACTATGAAAGGTGGTGTGTGGTGTATACATTAGCTTTCCCGAATTAGTTTTCTTTAAAAAAAAGTCTCTTGGACAAAAGAGAATGCAATTTATAAAGTTATAGGTTTCCTGAATAACATAGGTTAATGATCGTGGGTTCTCGGGGTGGCGGGCTAAAAATTGGTCTTATTCTCTTTCGTGCCCTTCAAATAGCACGGAGAGTTCCATGATCATTCTGACCGAACGTTGTTTGGTTGAATACTTAGCCAGTTTTATGGATGCGACTTGGCGGATAGGTGGTATCGAACTATGGTGTATACATTAGCATTTCCAAATTAGTTTTCTTTAAAGGAAGACATTGAAATTTATCAAATTATTGGTTTCCTGGACAACATAAATTAAACATAGGAAATATGTAATTTTGTAAAATAGATATATAAAGCATGCACAGAGCCCTTGTCCCATACTTAGACAATTTTTTCATCGCGGGTTCTCGGGGTGGGCAATTGAAAATTGAGAATCAGAGAGTTCCCTGATATACAAATTGACCATCGGACTTGTGGACTATTTGAATTTAAAGGGTGTCATGTCCAAAAAAATTAGCATTGTCGAAATAGTTTACTTTGCGTACGTCATTTTACATACCCTGGTGGACAAAAACACACACACAAAAAATAGTAATCATTTTTTGGATCGTGGTTTCTCGCGGTGGTGGGATCTAACTTCAACCACTGTTATTCCATGTTCTACAAATAGAACTAATAGTTCTGTGATATACAAATAGACAATCAGACTTGCGGCCTATTTGAATTTCAAGGGCTCATGTGCAAAAAAAATAGCATTCTCGAATTACTTTTCTTTATGTACATTCTACATACACTCGTCGACAAAAGCTAAAAAATAGTAGTAACGTCTGTTACATAGGGTTCCATCCGCACTACATTCAGTGCTTCCCAATACACGTTATATATTCTTTCAAAAGTTAGAATCGACCAGACAGGTTCGAAAACATGGGCTTTAATAACTGGAAATCTCAAGGACATTTCCCATTAAAATAAATAGATAGGCTAATATTCAACCCTCCCTTTTTTTTTATTTTGAACAGGCAGGGAAAGCTGAAGACTCAAACACAACGTAGTTCCATGGTTATTAGATACTCAATTCACATTCTCTCTATGGCTTTTTCCAATGAGTTGTCCATCATATATGACCTTCCTTCTAGATTGTCATATGTTTTTTCCCCCTTTACTCAAACAATAAAAATGTCATTGAATTTGAAGAACACTGAGTACTAAAGTGCTTTACCTATGAAAGTGCCAAATAGTTTACTTTATGTACGTCGTTTTACATACCCCGGTGGACAAAAGAACACAAAAAAAAATAGTAAGCATTTTTTGGATCGCGGGTTCTCGAGGTGGCGGGCTCTAACATTGACCACTATTGTTCTATGTCCTACAAATAACACAGATAGTTCCACGATATACAAATAGACAATCATACTCGCAGACTATTTGAATTTCAAGGGCTCATGTGTAAAGAAAATAGCAATATCGAATTACTTTTCTTTACGTACGTTGTACATACGCTTGTCCACAAAAACTGAAAAATAGTAGTAACGTCTGTTACATAGGGCTCCATCCCCACTACATTCAGTGCTTCCAAATACACATTAAATATGCTTTCAAAAGTCAGAATCGACCAGACAGGTTCGAAAAGATGGGCTTTAATAACTGGAAAGCTCGAGGACATTTCCCATTAAAATAAATAGACAGGATAATATTCAACCCTTCCTTGCTTTTGATTTTGAACAGGCAGGGAAAGATGAAGACTCAAACACAACGTAGTTCTGCGGTTATTAGATACTCAATTCACATTCTCGCTATGGATCCTGCCAATGAGTTGTCCATCATATATGACCTTCCTTCTAGATTGTCAGATGTTCTTTCCCCTTTACTCAAATAATAAAACTGTGTTTGAATTTGAAGAACATTGAGTACTAAAGTGCCTTCTATGAAAGCACATTTTTTCCTGCATTTTAAAATTGTGATTTTTTTTTTTTTTTTTGGCTTCTGTAGTTTTAGTTTTCTTAAAATCTTCAAAATAGTTCATGAACATGTCTCACATAGAGGGAAAGATGGCATTCCCCTCTTTAATATTGTGCATTTCAAAATGATGGAATTTAATAATGGAAAATCTCGAGGAAATTTCCAATTAAAATGAATAGGCAGGCGAATATTATGGGATCTGGTAATTTCTTTTTGCCTGCAATTTGACGTTGCGAAAATAGAGTTGTTTTTTTTTTATGTTTTGTTTCTGCAGTTTTTGTTTTCTTAAAATATTCAACATAGTTCACAAACGTGTCACCCACATAGGCCTTCACGTCATGTCCCTCTTTAATATTGTGCATTTTGAAATGATGGGCTTTAATAACTGAAAATCTCGAGGAAATGTGCCATTAAAATAAATAGACAACCAAATATTATGGGATCTGGTAATTTCTTTTTTCCTGCATTTTGAATTTGGAAAAATACTTTTTNTGTGCAATTTTAGTTTTCTTAAAAGATTCAACATATTTCAGAATGTGTAATCTACAAAGGCCTTCACGTCATGTCCCTCTTTAATATTGTGCATATCTTAGATGTCAGATTTGAGAATATGCTTAGATATGGAAATTTTAATACGTGTTGCTAGTCACTATTCAATGTACATATTCAAAAAGATTGGCATTAATAACTGAAAATATCGAGAACATATGTCATTAAAAGGAATCAACACAAAATGTATGGAATACCATCTAGCCTTGATTTTAAAAACTTATTGCCATTTCTCTCTATCATCAAAGTGTTGCGCTTTAGGGTGCCTTCATTCTAATGTTCCTGGTCATGGACACGTAAGACAACTTAGACATGTGATCGAGGGGAATATGAAAGAAGAGAGACTGGTTTTATGTGACGTGAGATTTGAGAAAAAAAAAACTTTGTTATACAAGAGAAACTCAAAGAGGACGAAAAAAAAAGAACAAGTATGTTTGGTGTTCTCCCTGTGTTCGATGCTTTGGCTGGTTGAAAAGGCTGCCTAGAAATTTTTTTGTTGAACTTCTTTGTTTTATTGCTGGGAATTGTAATGGATTTTTAGGTCACCTGCAAGATAGTTTTTTGTTTAAGTATATAGCTTCTTCCAATAACACATATTTGGCCTCTGTATCGAATTGTAGAGTTCACACAAGTATTTTTCTTCCTTGGAGGCTGGTAACAGAATCGATATGGGTGGATAACATGACATATTATCACTACAAGGGTTTCTATTTCATAGTTTGATGACCTGCATGTGGCTCTGGCAGCCGACTTGATAGAAAGCCATGTTCGGTTTCCTCTCGATGTAGCTGCAGAGTCCACATATTAGGCATCACCTCCTAACATTTCAGACCCTTTTATGGGCCTTCATACCTCCTCCGCTATGAGGAAAGATATATTCTAATGCCATATGCAACATTTGATACACTTGCTAGACCTGTGCTAGTGCATTCTACAACATTTTATGCACTTGTCACACCTCAGCTACTCGAATAAGTTTTGTACCTCAATAGATTTTCATTTTTCATCTAGGTTGGACGTTTCTTCCAATTTACTATAATAAAGAAAATAAGTTCCACATACAAATCCTCAGGCAGGATTCTCAACCAAACAGACGACTGAATACAGGGAGAATACCAATGACTATATACTTGAATTTTTTTCCCCTGCCTTAACTGCTGTGACATAAAATGACCCCATTCACTTTGAAATCGTCTTGAAACACATTTCTAAGTTGTCTTAGATGTGAATGCTCAGGAACATTGCAAAGAAAACACCTTAAACCCCAAATTTTTTATGGGAGAAGGAAATTAATACTTGACAAAGAATGGAATGTTGAATAAGCAGCCATTGCAAGCAGGCCATATATGGAAGAAGCAATGTATTCAAAAAACTGGGATAGATGTACTTCGCAGCACCGATTAAGTACAAAAACCCAAAATTGATATTCAACTCATTGTTTACGAATAAAGAGTTTGAGCATCAAGAAAAGTTTGAAGAAGCTTCATCAATGTACATATATTTAATTGATCGATGACAGGTGAAATCACAATCGTTGTCGCAAATAGACTCAGTTGTATTTTGTAATACATCTTATTTGAATATAGAATAATTTGGGTTTATTTCTTAATAGTATTTTCCAATTTCTAGTATTTGTTTTAATTGTATTTTGTACCTTCTTCCCCTGTGTCATTAAACATGAAGGACAATCTTTTGTTTCTGTTGGTCACTACTTCAATCTAAATAAAACCTGGTATGTTCTTTCTTTACATTTTACATTTAAAAATACTTTTTCATAGGCCATACTTATGTGGCGTTGGCTCTGTATTTAAAGAAAGAAATTGGAGGACCCGTTCTGCTCCCATTCTTTGGGTTCTGTAAATAGAATGAATTCATAAGTTACAAGAAGATAGTTGAACTGTTGACACAATGTTCTTGTGGAGTATGTTGGATAAATTGGAGCTTGTTCTATTTGATAATATCCGTGCATATATACTAATATCAATACTATTGAAAAAAATACAGAAAACTTCCTCTTTGGAAAAGCTTAGGCAGTTATGTTTGGGCTTGCAGTATTAAACAAATATGTCCACTGTTCCGTCATATACATTTTGCAGCCTAGGAACTTACGTAGTTTTCAATTTATGCTTTAATTACTTAAAGTCACAACAAATTTTGATTGCCTTTAATTTAATTTAGATATTGATGTTTATGGAGAGTCGTCGTTTGCTGATGTCATTGCAACAAATACAAGATGAACAGATGATAACGAATTTATGTCTTTGAGACCACAATGCAATTTCATGTTTCTTGTTGCGCTATCTACATCTTGCAGTCAAAATTTTCCTGGTTTCAATGAAATTTGCGAGTTGAAGAGAATCTAACAAATTGGGAGATCATTTGCATTTGAAGCATAAACAATCCATTAATATATATTAGTATTAATACTATTCAGATAAATACAAAAACTTTCTCCATTGATAGATACTAGTATGAATACTATTGAAATAGATATCAAAACTTCGTCTTGGCCAATACTTAGCCAGTTATCCTGACACCTGGCCTCGAGTTCACGGTATCCAACACCTATGTCCCATGTTTCTTCATATACATGTTGTAGGCAAAGAACTTCAGTGATGTGCACTTAATTCTTTTACTAGTGAGAAGCCATCAGAGGTTTGAAAACATTGCCATTAATAAATGAAAAAAAAAGGTTTTCCCGACCCTCGGATATTTATCTCTTTTCTCATTTTTCTTTTCTCGTTCATTATGAATTTATGGTTTTATAATTAGTCATCTTTATATGTACGACCGGCTGAGATGTCTTCATCTCCATTTATATCCTCGCAAGATGGATCCGACCGACCGCTGTTCCATTCCATACTTAGCTAATTTTATGCATGTCGCTACAGGGCTGACGCTTGCATGCCAGTTGCTTATTATTCCACTATATACACCTTGCACTGAAAACATCTATGATATACAATTCCATTGCGGGTTCTTCATATACATTAACTTCGTTCAAAGTATCTATTGTTGATATGCATCCCTAGCAACTTTGCGTCCTTCCTGACATACATCAACAATGGTCTTACAAGTGACAAGTGGACACAGTCGTATGAAATATACTTCCGTGATCTGCAATTCATGCCTTAACATCTCCATATATATCCTTTCACGGCGGATCCGACCGACCATTGTTCCTTTTCATACTTAGCCAATTTTACGCCCACCACTGCAGGGATGGCGCTTGTGAAATGAGCTTCTTATCGTTCCTCTATATACATATTTCACTCAAAACATCTGTGATCTACAATTCCACCATGGGTTCCTTGTATACATTAAGTTCGTTCAAAGTATTTGTTGTTGCTTTCCATCCCCATAAACTTTGCATCCTTCCTGATATACATTAGCAATGATCTTACTAGTGGTATGTGGACACAATGGTATGAAAGATACTTCTGTGATCCGCACTTTATGTGTTAACTGGTGAGAACTCAATAGGCATTTACAAGCATTTGGATTAATAAAAAAACACTAGATGTTCTTCTGCGAGATACTTGGTTCTTTTTCCCTTCTCTTCTTCTCGTGTATTATTTAGAATTCCACTATGAACTTCTCCATCCTTTTCCCCTTATTTTCTTCCTGTGTCTTATGGGACAATAAAATATGGACATGATATTTTATAGAACATGTACAAATTCCGCATTTCATGCCTAGTGACATTTTGGATCGTGGGTTCTCAGTCGAGCGGGAAGGCTCCAAGTTGGGCCTCCATTGTTCCGTGCCCTACAAATAGCACCCTAAGTTCCACAATATACAAATTGACAAGCGCACTTGCGGACTGGCTAACTCAACATTGCACTTCTATTGTTCCATGTCCTTAAAACAACGCTCCCAGTTCCGCGATATAGAAAGTGACACATGGAGTGTAGGACTGGCGGGGTGGAGATTGCCATTGTTTACGGATGCTAATCCCTATGAAGTGTCTAACAATATCTAAAAATTTGTTTTATTTTTTATTTTTTCCCTATATAAAAATATCTAAAAAATTATTTTGAATACTAAAATAACTCTTAGTAGTGACAACTCGACACAGAGGTACGAATCAGTTGGGATTGCACTCTCCATTATCTACAAATTGACTACCGGATTCTGAAATCGTCCACTCTTCCATGTTACATATTATACATTCCAATGTTCAGAGCGATACAATTAGAAGGTCTGGGCCTCGCCTCCTTTGTAGACACTTTCTCAGCCTGTTTTGGATCCTCCTGTTTCCCGGTTCACGAAATATGCAGCTCCAGCATTGGCAGGTTGACATATGTTTATCTCTGTCTATATAATTAGACAATGAATCTGACCGGCCACTGTTTCTTTCGATGCTTTTGATATGTTTTTTCGTTATATACATATTCCACTCTAAATTTTCGTGATCTACACTTCCATTGCTAACTACTCCGTTATTTTTCCCTTTTTTTTCTTCCCGTGTATTATTGGACTATAAAGTATTCACATGATATCTTATAGAGCATGTACCAATTCCCATGATATTTTATAGAGCATGCACAAATTCCGCATTCAATATCTAAGGAAATTTTAGATCGCGGGTTCTCAGGCGGGCGGGCTCAAACTTGGACCTCCGTTGTTCCTTGGACTACAAATAGCACCCACAGTTCTATGATACACAAATTGACAAGTGAACCTGCGGAGTGGTAGATTCAACCTTTCACTTCCAGTGTTTCGTGTCCTCCAAATAGTCCTCGCAGTTCTGCGATATACAAATTAACACACGAAATGTAGGACTGGGAGGGTGGAGATTGACATTGTTTACGGATGCTAATCCCTATGAACTATCTAACAATATCTAAAAAATTATTTTGAATACTAAATTATCTCTTAGTACTGACAACTGGACACAGAGGTACGAAAAAGTTGGGATTTCACTCTCCGCAATATACAAATTGACTACCGGATTCCGACATCGTCTGCTCTTCCATGTTATAGATTGTGCATTCAAATGTTTGGAGAGATACAATTAGAAGGTTTGGGCCTCACCTCCTTTGCAGACACCTACTCAAGTTGTTTTGGATTCTCCTGTTGTCGGGTTCACGAAATCTACAATTCCAGCGCAGTCACTCTACCATTGCTCACAAATGTTTCAAAGTATCTCTCGTTGCCTTCCATCCCCACTAACTTCCTGTGCTTCCAAATTTCCTACCATATCCTCTTCGTTGTTACGTGTATTGCACTCAAAAAGTTCTAAGACATACAATTTGACCCTCGCGTCCTCACCCTCAACGCTTGTACGTTGCAACCCTGTTTTGTAGCTGTCTTTTTTCCTCTGCCCGCGACCTCCATACTTTCTTACTATGTGATTAGAAACCTTTCATGCTAATAGTTGACCATGCAAGAACCCTCAACATTGTCATTAATGTCCAAAAACATCAAGGAGATCTTCCATTATTACGTATTTAACCAATATGCACGGAGAGTTATTTTGTCCCTTTCGATTATTCATCTCCAACACACGTCCTCATGTTGGGCCACTCAAGAAATCTACAATGCTTAATCGCTCATTGAAATATCCAATGTGTTGGCATTTATATGTATGCAATTAGTATTGTTTAATGTTAACAACACATCATGCAACAACCATTCAAATTGTCATTAATCAACGAAAGTCTCGAGGACATCTCCCATTCACACACTTTCAACCAAAATTTGTGCAGGGTTATATTATCCCTTCCAAATTTTCATTTCATTCATCGGATGGAAAAAATAAATGTTCTTGTAGACTTATGGCACCAGGTCGACAACAATTTTGTTGAGATACACTAAATATTTTTTCACAAGAGGACCAGAGCTTCAAGTGGTCCAAGGCATACTTTTAGTATTCATCTCGTTCTGCACAAAACAAACTTATTTGGACCTCTAGAATCGCTTGCACAGGCTGCATTCCTGAGATTTTTGAATTTAAGGAGGTGGTCTCTTGGTGTGCCGAAAAATATATTCCAGGCCAAAGAATTATTGCACTATGCGACCATTCTCTTGTTTCTTTGTTGCCTCGGCTCTTCCGCGAGATGTTAAATTGCCAAACCCAGCATTGACGTTCACAAGACAGGACTGCTAATAGTTTCTAGAAAAACATCAGAATGGGTTGGACATCTTAGCAGACTTCCTCGAAGACCCCACAACAGTTCCTGAAGATATCACAAGGCTGTAGGTAAGTTCCTTTAGAAATCCATTCCGAGAAATTGCTTTGCTGGTTACAAGAGTAACGGAACATACATCCACAACAAGCATTTCCCATATAATTATTTATATTTTGTATTTCACAGTCAAAGAAAAATACATTTTCGATTGGGGGAAGCTAATTTCGATTGAGATCTACTCCCATTTGTCATGATTCAAAGAATCGAATAAATTTTATATGTCATCCTACTTGATTTTCATAATTGTGTATTGTTGTCCATTTCCAAAACTTTCTCTTTCCAATAAAATAAACTATGGATTCGACCCAGTAACATTCTGGCATGAGGAAATGTGGAGACACAAGGCCTCCCACTGTTTTTATGAAGTTTTTAATGGCTTTGTCTTTGTGTTCAAAGATTTATTTTTAGGCAAGGATGCTCCGCAGATGTCTGGCCAGGAAACCAAGTTTTTGAACAGGAAGGGAATACTTGAGCAAGAGGAAAAACACAGTGTCCACATGGTCTTTGGCTCTAGGGAAAATCATGCCTTCCTTCCATGCCACATCACGGACAAGATATTTGTTGCAGAAATAGCAAGTCAATATAACCACTAGTTTCATTTTTTCCATTACAAGAAAAAAAAATAGTTCATTCCTCTATCGTGGAAAGTCAGATACTTCATGTGCAGAAACATCAACAAGATTGACAATTTTTCCACCCATTTCAAGAAATTGAACCTGACGTACGCTAAAAGTCTAAAAGGGTTCGACCCTGATGGCATTTTTCAAGAACATTTACTGGGTGTTGGCTTTAACACCTCTTTTATCCATACACAGTTGACCCAAGACAGGAACCGTGTCGACAACAATCCTTCTTCTGTCGATTATGATGCAGAGAGATTGTAAAGAGCCACTGAATTGTACAGACAACATGGAAAAGTATCCGGTGAGAAGATTACCCAATCCCTCGCCAGCACTCCCAAGAGCATGACATCATGGAGCATCGCTTCAACAATCCACCCCAGTAAGAAAATAACCCAGAAATCTTCGAACGAAGGAGGAAATAAGAACCCTCCTCGCATAAATATTGATAGTTCTCACAAAATTCCACTGACGAAGAAGAGAAAAAACAATGCAGGGCAGGCGGAGCAACCCCAAATTGAAACTGGAAAACTACAACTTGAAATTGAAGTTGAGCACATGCAGAAAATTGGGTCATTTGTGGTGGAAATATCGAGCACCAACTTTTTTGACATAGATGAATCCTTCATAATCCAGATCGCTATTTTTGACAACCAATCTGAAAGTGTGGTCATTGAAAAGAGATATGTAACAAACAGGAAAGGCAAATCTTGCGCAGAGATTAACTTTAGCGAAATGTTGATGTGCCAAATCTGCCAATTTCACCAGGGAGCTGATGACATTCTTTATGATTCCATTTGAGGGATTGAGACAGAAAATGCCAATATGAAACAATGCCTCAACGAATTTGAGTTGGCTTTCCTTGAAACTCTAGAATTTGTCAGTCCTTCGGCGAAAAGCATGCCTTCTACCACTGCAGTGAAGATGAAAGTATCATCTACCCTCCTTGCATGCTCTAGAGCCCTTGTAGAGAATAACATCAACAAAAGAATGCAGGTAGTTACTGAAGCATGGGAAACATCGAAAAATTTAGTTTCCTTTGGAAAGAAGGCCAATGATTTGTTAGAACAATTGGAGACGAATGTAAAAAATGAACATCTTTTCTATGATTAGGTACTAGCCCTTTTTTCCAAATATGCCGACAACACATTGGAATTGAAAAGAAAACAGGAGAAACTCCCCTCGCCAAAGCGCACCAAAAAAGTAAAAGCATGTTGGAAAAAGAATGTTGACAACCTGCAGCTCATTGTCAAGTCATGTAAACAAGTCATTTCAGAAAAGGAAGATTTATTCACAAGCCTGCTCTAGCTGGACTTAGCCGAAACTACTAACCAGGTTCAAGATCCTAACTTAATTCTCAAATCCTTGTCAGTTACCAAATAATCCTTCAAGGAACAAATTTATATTTTAAAGGGGTTGTCTTTCGAAAAGTTTTACAACATACTTGAACATTGTCTAGATGAGCATGAGCATTGGGTACTGGACTATGCCTCACACAATGAAGAAATTGAACAAAATTTGCATAGTATTTCAATGGATCTAGGGAAATTAGGAAACGACCTTTACGACATAGAAATCCAGGATGAAACCAACAAAACCCCCATGAAAATATACATCGAAGAATGGTTCCAAGAGAGAATGGACGGCCTCGTCCAGGAAGGGAAAAAACTGGTCAACATGACTACAATGCCCATCGACGACAACAACAAAAACACATCAGCTTCATAGTAAGTTTATACCGCCATCTTGTTTTGTTTATCAATCCAATTTCAGTCTATGTTGCCATCTTATCTTCCTTATCAATCCACTTATGTCCTCCTTCAATAGAAAACTGTAACCAAACACTCTTAACTTCCAATTTCTTCTTTTCAGGTCTTCCTCTCTACCATTTCGCACTTCTTTCAACATTCTTAATTCTTGTACTTATTTCTTTTTATGGTCTACGGGATCCCCAATCCCAATCTATATGAAAAACACATTTAAATTTCTAGAAACATGTAATAGACATTATTCATGTTTGATAAATTCCAAAAAAAATCGATTCGACAATGCCCTTATTGTATACTAAATTTTGGGTTTCCAAGAACCTTTCTTGTTTGTTCAAAATAAAACTAATTCAGATATGCTACATTTCTTGTCTCCTATTGTATGCTATTTTTTTGGTCTTCAATGACATTTATGTTTTTAATGTTGATGTAATTTCCAAAGATATATAACAGACATTATTTATTTTATAATAAGTTTGTATAGTTCACAACGCCACTTCTCAATTTGTATATTGCAGAAATCTCGATGTTGTTTGTAGGGAACGCAACAACAGAGACCCATTTTTGAAACCACTAGCTTGAGAACCCACGATTGAAAAACTGACAAAGTATGGAATGACCCCTCCCTGTATTCTCTATAAAATGTGTACAAAAAAAACTAATTCGGCAATGCTATATCCTTTTTGTCCAAGAAAAGCCTTAGTTTTAAAGAAATATAATTCAGGAAAACGTTATTACTATTCTATTGTATAACAAACATTAATTTTTTGTAAATTTCTATAGTCCAGAACTCTACCTATCATTTTGTATATTGCAAAATTGTCGCTGTCATTTGTAGGCCACAGAACATCAGAGACTCAATTTTGAACCCCCCAATTTCCATAAACATGTAACATACATTATTAATTTTTGATAAATTACAAATAAAACTGATTTGACAATGCCCATGATCCAAAAACCGACGAAGTATAAAATGACCGCTCCGTGCATGCTCTATAAAACGTGTGCAAAGAAAGCTAATTTGGCAATGCTATATCTTTTTGTCCAAGAAAAGCCTTAGGTTTAAAGCAAATTAAACTATGTCTGTCATTTTCTATATCGCGGAACTGTCGGTGCTATTTGTAGGCCACATAACATCAGAAGCCCAATTTTGAACCCGCCAGCCCGAGAACCCGCGATCCAAAAACTGGATAAGTATGGAATGAGGGCTCCCTGCATCCTCTATAAAATCTCTTCCCCATACTTTATAAAAGTATAAATTTCGTATGTATAAAAATAAATATCTACTTTATACAAGTACGTATTTCATATGTATAATTTTTTTATTTGTGATGAATTTCTATAGTTTGCAACTCCACTCCTCAATTTTTGTATCACAAAGAACATAAGAGGCCCAATTTCTGTATCGCGGAACTGTCGGTTCTTTTTGTATATCACCAGCCCGACAACCTGCAATCCATTGCAAAAGTAGATATTTCCTATGTATAAAAGTATTTCTATGTATTTCAACTTTCTATGCACGTGTCTGTACTAGATCGCATTTACTCCCATCCCAACCTGGCAGGGACTTCATTGCCATGCAGCCTTATTTTAATTTTAAAGAGCCCCATAGTAAAAGGAAACTTGTGGCATAATTTTCATTAGTTTAATTTTGAGGAAGGTTTGTAAGTTTTTTTCATGGGGGCATCCATAAACAAATAAAAAGAATATTTTGGTCTTTCTTCGTATAAGTTCATACTAAGTTACAAAGAAATAAAAGACATTTTGGGGGTTTCTCTGTAAACAGAGGTTAGAAAAAACTCGTTACAAAAATTTTGACGTTCTTGTTTGGAAGTTAAAAAGAAAACATGGCTTCAAGCAACACTCTAGCAGAGTCTTAGATCTCAGTTTTCACAAGGGATTGAAATTTTATTGTAAATTTTTGTTATCATTATGGATTTGTGGAGTGATTCTTATTTGTCACCACCTTCTAGTTTATTTAGTAAAAATTATGATTTTGGGGCAATGAGAACCAGACTAGACTAAGTACAAAATATTTATGGGATATTGTGTTGAATGGGTTTGAATAACCCTTAAATATGGAATCCTATGAGACCATGATTCAAGATCACAAGAATCAAATCATAGCAAACAAGAAATGTGATGCAACATCATTGTCTCTCATTCAACAAGGATTGGATGAGAGAATTTTTCCCTAAATTGCAGAAACAACCAAGTCAGAAGAGGCTTGAGATATTCTAGAGGTGACATATAGTGAAAGGGGGAGGAACATAGCTAAGTTATAGAGTGTTGCAGTTGTTAATGAAGTGATTTTTGAAACATAAGAAGTATACGAACTTGACATTGCATAAATAATTGAAGAAGATGCGAAAGAACTTGTGGAGGAGGAAGAACATAAACAAGATGTGGATGCTACAATTGTCTTGAACATTGGAGAGAAATTTGTTGAAGAAATTGGGGAAGAAAAAGGTGATTATGTACTACATGAAAAACATGAACATGCTAAATAAAGTGAAGCCCATTGTGTAGATACACATGTGGATAATGAAATTGAAGTTGAAGATGAAAATGAAACTACCTTTACGAAAATAGTGAAATGTGAGAAGAATCTAACAATGGAAGTTGTTGAAGACATAAATGAAGCTACAATAAATGTTGAATTTTATGTTGAATTAACATTTCTTGAGGAGTGGCTTGCAAAGCCCAAGTATGATAGAGATGAAAGTGGTTATGGAAAAGTTGTCATAAGTGCAACAAAGGAAGAACCGGATAAAAAGGAAACCATCGAAGTTCTTAAAGTTATTGCAGTAGTGGAAGAGGAGATAAAAGAAAATAAAGTTGTTTTTTATCTTATAGAGGTTGACATAAATGTTAAATGAGTACCAGTTGAAGTACAAACAGATGCAGAAGACAAATACGATGAATAAATATTGAAGGATATAGCCACAAATAAAAATCTTGTAGAGCATATAGAATACAAACTACACCAACATAAATTAAAGAAGGTAAAACGGTCATGGTTAGTGTTAGAAATGTTACGGGTGGTAATTAAAGGAGAGTGTTGGAATATGATAATTAATCCAGTTACTTATTTTTGGAAAGTTGGCTAATTTTGGACAGTTCTGAGTTTAAAGAGTTCGATAAGAGTTTTAGTTAGGCTATTGTGTGTTTTTCACCTAGCCTCTTTTATCACCGTGTTAATTACTCGTTATTTCCACTGAGCTTGAGAGAAAACCTAGAACAGTTTACAATTCGAGGTGTGATGATGAATGAAACAAAATAACGCGAATCTTTCCAAAGCCAAGAGTGCTTAATGGTAGAAAACAAAGAATATGGACATATTACATCCATTGGATAGAATAATCAAATGGCAGAACTATCCTCCTTGGGTCATTTATCGATAAAGATAGAAAATATATTTGAAAGTGAGTAATTATTTATGGATAAATATTGAATTTTACGTCTCTGCTGATGAGATAGAAAATATATTTGAAAGTTAGTAATTTCCTGTAAAGCCTGTCAAAGCATTTGAAAATAATAAAGGTATAAATGAAATTGAGATAAAGGAATTTGGAGTTGCATACATTAAAGGTAATAATCTTCTACATAAGATGAAGGTTGAAAGCTTTTGAAAACTTGTGCATCATAATAAAGAGGGAGGAAATTAACATCGACCCTCACTATTTTATGTTGGCCTTATATATTAGTGGGAAATCCTGTTAGAAAAATTGAAACATTGAAATGATATTTTTTGTTAATGATTTTGTACATCTACCATATTATATATCGGCGGTAAATCTTGTCAGAAACATTGAAATGACATAGTGGGAAATCTGGCTAGGAACATTGAAATGACATTGTTTTGTTAGGAGCTTTGTACATGTCTGAAATTATTAGTAAAAACTTATCGTATCACTTCACTTCACTTCAATGTTCAGAGCAGGTCTGACACACTATCTTAAAACCCTGATTCAAGGGAGTTCATAAGGCTCACGCTCATGTACATAAATTTAGACATTGGTTGAAAATGGGCCTTTACTGCACCCTTCTGTTGTCGTCCTGTCGTCTTGACGCTATTATTATCACTATGTCTGACACCATATAACAGAGACATTATCTTAAGAAATTACAGGCCCGGATCTGAACTTGAATGGTAAATCTATGGATGCAACCTGAACCCATAAGACAAAAACTTTAGAAGTTGTGCAACTCATTCAATCCAATACTTTCAGTCATTTCATTGTTATTACCGCAGATTTCATCTCTCCGTTTGTGGAAAATACTTGGAAATGAGAAGACCGTGTTTTTTTGTTATCCTACTAAAAAATAGTAGTAACTCTTCTAAATCCATGTCCACAGAGATTGTGTAAAAAAGTTCGTTGTGTAAAAAAAGAAAGGAGAGACCGTAATTTTTTTGAATAAGTTGAATTATAGACAAATCTTAACCAAAGTACTATAAAAATGATCGGCTTTATACTACCCTAGGACATTACCTCCGAGTGATTCCCCTACTCTAGCAAAAGCCAATCACTCGATCATTGGATAGGTGAAGGCTTTTCGGCCAACCACATTGCATGAGGCCATTATGAGATCCCAGGATATGAAGGACCTAGTCAACAAGAAGGATCTAAAAGAGGAGACTTGGAGAGAACTAAGGAAGAAGAAGCTATGTTTCAGCTGCAAATATACGTGGGAATCGGGTCATAGATGTATGCATAAGGGTAAAGTCCATTACATCAAGGTAGTTTCCAATGACGAGGATGACAATGCTGATGAAGGTATTGGATATGGTAGTAGTGAGCCCTCACATACTGCAGAGTAGACACCATTACAAACTAGCCCTAAGGGGGTAATCATTTGCACATTTTTGTGAGTCCCTAAATATTATACCCTTGGGATTAGAGACATTATGCAAGGGAAGAGAGTGACGACACTAGTGGATGGTGGAGCCACCCACAATTTCATTGATGTTGCACTTGTTGACTAGAGGAAGATCCCTCCGGAAGATTTTGAGAGATTCAATGTGGTAGTAGCAGATGGGTACAATATGATGTACACTCAAAGGATCCGAAGATTGGAAGTAACCTTGGGTAAGTACACATTGACCAAAGACTTTTACATCATGGATTTAGAAGATGATCATGTTGTATTAGGAGTTCAGTGGCTATACTCTTTGAAGGATATTCACATAAATTATAAGGATATGAGGATAGAGTTCTAGGACAAGGATGGACAATAAGTTATCTTGAGAGGTATCTCAACAGGTGCCCCAGGATCATGTCTAACCAGTACATGGAGGCCCTTTTCATACATGGGGACGTGACTTATGTAGTAGAGTGCTTGATCACTATGGAGAATCCATCAAAGAAATGACATCATTACCCTGTGGATATCTAGACATTCATGGGAAAGCATGAGAGAGTGTTTCAACCATTTCCAATAGAGAGACCACCACATAAAGGATTTGAGCATGTCATTGAGCTAGAAGAAGGTTTGAATCGCATCATGACCTCTCCCTATATGCATCCCAAGAGATTCAAGGAAGAAATAGAGGAGGCCATAAAGGAGCCGCTAGAGATGGGACACATCTAGCCTAGTTCTAGTCCTTTCGCTTTGTCAGTTGTACTGGTGAAGAAGAAATATGTTACTATGAGGATGTGCATATACTACAGGGCACTAAATAAAAAGACCATCAAGAACTGATATCCAACACCCAGGATTGATGAGTTGATCGATGAACTTCATGGGGTGGTGTATTTCTCTAAGGTTGATTTGCGATAATGGTACCACAAAATTCTGGTCAGGGAGGAGGATATACATAAACAACATTCAAGTGTCACTATGGGCACTACGAGTTTCTATTCATTCCCTTTGGGTTGACCAATGCACCAGGTACCTTTCATTCATGCATGAACCATATCTTCAATGAACAATTGAGGAATTTTTTACTAGTGTTCTTTGACGATCTACTCATCTACAACAGGATGTGGGAAGAACACTTGAACCATGTGGATGATATTTTCACCATTATGGAGGAACAATCGCTTTTTACCAAGGAAGAAAAATGTGAGTTCGGGCTGAAAAAGATCCTCTATCTAGGGCACGTTATTGGTGTTGAGAGAGTAAAATTTCATAAAGAGAATATTCATACCATCTTAGACTGACCCACTCCCAGATCACTCATGGATCTATGAGGATTCTTCGGGAAATGTAGTTACTACAACCTCTGTGTGAAAGGATTTTTGCAATTGGCAATGTCATTGACATATCTCACCAAAAGGGGGGAATTTTGATGGTCAAAAGATGAACAAGTGGCAGTTGCCAAAATGAAGAAGGTGATGAGTACTTTCCAAATATTAGCACTACCAAATTTCACACAACCTTTTGTCTTCGAATGTGAAGCATCTGATTAAGGGATAGGAGTAGTATTGATGCATAACCGACACTCAATCTCCTTCGAGAGAAGAAATCTAAGGGATCTCGATAAGTTATATCCAATCTATGAAAAGGATATGTTGGCCATCATGCATGCATTGGAAAAATTCAAATAATACTTGGTAGGAGAATGCTTCGTGTTTAGGGAAGAACACCACATCTTGCGATATTTCTTGAAGCAAAGGGACTTGAACGAGAGACAACATAAAAGGGTGAGTAATGTATAGACATATGATTTTTACATTTAGTATGTAAAGGGGAATAATAAAGTAGTTGTTAATGCCTTATCCAGGAAGCCTACATCCTTCTCCATGTCATAGATCTCAGCGGAATGGAATTCCATCCTCTTGGTTGAATACTCCAAGAATAATTTTGCATGTGAGATAATGGAGGGAAGTATTGAGAAAGATATGTATCGGGTATTAGGTGAAATCATCTACTACAAGGAAATTATATATCTTGTCCATGAGTCCAGACTCAAGGATAAGGTTTTGAAGGAAGCACATGAAGTACCAATGGCAGGGCATGAGGGATATATAAAGACCTATCAAAAGGTAAGGGAGAAATTCTCATGGAAAGGTCTCAAAGGGGAGGTACTTCGTTGTGTGAAGGAGTGTGTGACTTGCCAAGAGAACAAGCCATATTTCACACATATTGCAGAACTACTTCAAATATTGTTAATTCTGGACCAAAAATGGGAGAACATTTTTATGGACTTCATCACAGGATTACCGAAGGTGTAGGGTAGGGACTATATTTATGTGGTGGTGGACTGGTTGACTAATTATGCACATTTCTTTTCTATTCCTACAAAGTATAGTGAATCTCAAGTAGGAGATCTATTCTTTAGGGAAGTGTTCAAACTCCATGGCCTACAGAGAAACGTAGTCAATGACCAGGATAGCAAGTTTCTCAGTGTGTTTTCGCAAGAGTTGATTAGGTTATCTGGAATAGAGTTGACACCTAGCATTGGTTATTAGCCCCAGAAAGATGGGTAGAGTGATATAGTAAATAAATGGGTAGAAGGATACCTGAGGATCTATGTGTTAGGGAAACAATGGGAATGGATAAAATTGTTGCATCTAGGTGAGCACTGCTACAACACAACTTATCACATCTCCATTAGGATGAGCTCATTTAGGGCATTGTATGGATATGATGCTCTGACTTTTGTGGATTTGGAATTTGGAGAGAGAAGAGCTCCTAAGTCCAAGGACCAGTTACAGGAAACTCAGGACATCTTAAGAGTGCTGAAGGAGAATTTTTCGGATGCTCAGAATGAAAAAATAAATAAATGCATATAGAAATAGGATAGAATGCATGTTTGAGGTTGGAGAGATTGTCTTTCTCAAATTGCAACCATAAAGACAATCGACACTGAAGAAGAGTGGTGCAGAAAAATGCAAGACAAACTTTTATGGATCATAAAAAGTGATCAAGAGAGTTGGGCAAGTGCCATACGAGCTAGAGATACTTAAGAGAAGAAGGATCCACAACACCTTCCATGTATCCTTCCCCAAGAAGGTTGTGGGACAACGGGTCACCACTTCGACAAGTCTTCCTCTGCTAGATGAGGAAGGGAAGTTGGTTCTAGCTCTCGGGAGGATATTTGATGTCGGGGAACAAAGACTTAGGAATGAGGTCATTCGAGAGTATTTGGTTGTATGGAGAGGATTTCCCTCTAAATATGCTACCTAGGAGGGGGCACATATTTTACAACACCCTGATCTATAATTGTGTAAGGACAAGCAATATTTGGAATGGAGGACTATAATATCCCCTTCCAAGTGATCGAGATGACTCAATATCCTATACAATTCTCATAGGCTATAGTCAACAAGGGAAAAGGGAGTCAAGGAGGTGTCACTAGGTTAAGAGATTGTCAAAACTAAAAGTGATATTTAATAAAATAAACAATTATATTTAATGGAATTAGAGGAAAAATAAAGGGAAGATTTGATTTGGTCAAAATGGGGGAAAGATCTAGAAGATCCAAAGGAAGGATAAATAGAGGATAAAACCTTCCCCATGACATTATGTTTTGATATCTTATTGAGTTCTCCTGTAGACAACATTTTTGTTGGGGTTTTTGGAAAATCCCTTCCATTGTAGGTTTAATTTGGTGGTGAAATATCAACGCTAGCTGGACAAGAGGGGGATTCATTGAGAATCTTCATTTGAGTTCATTTTGATGCTTGTTTTTTTTCAGAGATAATTTTTAAGTCAGATCATCTCGTGAAAGGGGTTTACGAATTTTTTTTGAGGATTTTGTTCATCATGGTTGCAAGTATAAGAGGGTTTTTCACACCTAAAAAAGGAGGCGTCCTCCCATATTGAAATATGGTCATCCCGCGAGGACCCATGTGAATTGGGGTTTTGCAACAACTCGTTGGATCAAGTCTGGGAAGGAGTATGAATCAAGTGTAGGATCAACCGTAGAGAAAAAATCACCTAATTAGAGCAGAGTAAGGATTGAAGAGCCTC
Organism: Picea glauca; assembly: GCA_000966675.3. NCBI lineage: Eukaryota > Viridiplantae > Streptophyta > Pinopsida > Pinales > Pinaceae > Picea > Picea glauca. The sequence goes on from JZKD02S1606491.1 coordinate 56,089, forward strand.
GACTTCCATATCTTTTCATCATTCCAGGTTCCATTGTGTTGTTTATGTAGTAGTTTTTTATGCTTCCTTGCAACCATTAGCTTGTTTGATTAGTAGTAGTCTACATCTATTATTACAACCCTTAGTTATCATTGTACTGATTTTTGAGGAGCTTCCATCCATAATAAGTTGCTATTGTTATCTACTCAATTAATCTATGTGTAATGGATGTATGATATATGTTTAAGCTACTATTTGGCACTTCCATCAAACTATTTGATAAAATCACACAAAGAAGAATAGTAATATTGGGTAGTGCACATATATTTCCCATCTATCCTAGTTTGGAACATTACGTCCTCTCTCTCTCTTATTGTGCTTTGATGAAGTAGGCCTTGCAACCTTCAACCACGTGGTATGGGATACCAAACATCACTCCACATGAATCTAATGGTGCAACCTCGCATTCTACTTTATCAACATAGTTGGTAGTAATGGAAAACTTTATTTTACATTTTTGAGTGATTCTCATAACAATTTTCCCTTACAAACATATTAGTGAACGTTTTTGCACTAGGTCTAGGTTTATAGACCAAGCTCATAAACTAATGTTTCAGAAACCAAATTACATTGAGAACCACTATCAAACAAAGCATATTCCTTTCATTCATTTATACTTTGATACATAATAGTGCATGTTCATATCCACTTTCCTTTGGCTGCTACAATGTTGTGCAAACTACAAATTCTTCCAGATTAGACGTGATTTCTACCACTTCTTCTTTTGTTTTGGTGTCTTCCTTACTTTCCCCTTGGAATTTAGTCATTTTGGACATAATTCCAGATGAATTTTCCAACACTCCTCTTCCTTTTGCCCATCCACATCACAGTTTTTGCAATGCCTATTAGAATCCCTCATTTTCTTAGTTGTGGATACCATATTCTTGTCTATTATATTCCTAATTTCTTCTTCACTCATGTGATACTTCCCATTCTTGGAGTCCAAATCAATATAGAAATCCTTCTTTCTCACCCCATCTATGCTTTTCACATCATGAAGATGCAATGTATTTGGATATGGATTAAAATTCCTATAAGGTACTTCAACACCACTCTTGGATTTTCCATAGAGAGATACCCAACCTAATGGCCTACCTCATGGATTTAGAATTGTATTCTTAAAATCCTTGTCCTTGTTCTTGTTGATGATACTGTCACTTCATGAGATGCTCCTCTTCATAGCCTATGGGATATAATTGTGACTTCAATAAGGCATCAAAGTCTTCTCATTTCATAACCATGGGATTCTTTCATATCTGTAGTGCATCCACATAATTGTCCTACCACAATATAGCATGCCTGAAAAAGGAAATATGTTGTGTTTCATGTATTTGAGAAAGACCAAAGTAAACTTCCAGTTGTTTCAACCAACTATCCAAGGCCTCAACATTAGTTTGTCCATCATAAATGGGTATTTCAAATTTTTCTTCATCTTTGAAAGGAATATGGGAAGATTAAGAGAAAGAATGGTTTTTACCTAAACTCAATGTGACATATCTTCTTCTACTTAGTTTCTGTTGAGTTTGATTCCCTATATTTATTCACCAATAGATATATCACCAATTCTATCAATGTCACAATTTTCTGCTCCAACCAAAAAAAATTGACCTTCGGGTCTTCCTTGGCATGTTCTTCATGAAGACTCTTTGCCATTGATGGTCCTCTTCTTCTCTGTAGGCATGGCAATAATGCTTATCCACAACTTTGGTACTAGTTGTGGGGTGTTTACCATGTAGGGTTTGCCATGTCTTTGAAATTGTCTTTGATACCACGTGATCAGTAAATGGTGGGTCTATGGTTTCTCGTTTCAACAACATATATGACTATTGCAAAACATTTTTTTTCTCTGTGCTTGATGCCATTCTAAAAGTAAATATTCTCAATAGTTAATCATCAATATGTAGATGAGATCACTTTGCTTCCCGTTTGGTTACAAAACCTTTTTTTTTTGTGGTGCCAAGACCAATGCTCAATCAAAGGACATAGTGAATTGTGCTTTAATTGCCAGCAATAAATCAACCTATAGTTAATCCTAGCATTGTATCAACACACATCCAAATCTGATTATGGGGTAAAATATATACTCTATTAGTTCAAATGGAATATAGGAACACTAATACTCATCTAGATCACAATCAAGTGCACATAGAAGATTCCACAAATATAGAAACAATGTGATCCAAGAATAGAGATAAAAATTGCATGTATAAACTAAACTCGACTATTGCGTATATGGCTTTGCCAATGAATGATACATGCAACAATACTCAAACCACAAGTGTATAAATTCAATTCGGTGGAAAGTATGGAAAGCATAATGGGTGTAAATCCTCCCACTGAATGCAATTAGATCCGTTAAATCCAACACCATACATGATCAATAGTTTATGTGTTCATTGGCTCTATGTACGAAACCACTGGATCCAAAGCATTCCATAGAAAACTAATATGAAATTTCCACCAGAAGCATGACACTAATGAGCTTGGTTAGAAAAAGGGAAATTGAGCACATGAGAAACAAAGTAATGAGAGAGAAACTAACATGCCATCTAGGGCAAAACGGTGTCCTGGTAGCTAAGTCCGACAATATGGTGTAAGGTGCAAGGAAACGACAATTGTACTCCCAACGACCAACATCGAGCAAGAGGATTGCACACTACTTAGATTGGGATGTTAAATGTTCAATGTGAATTTTTTTGATACATGATGTAGGTTTTGAGGTGATTGACTCTTACAGAATTCTCTTCTCGATGAAGGGGGAGAATAGAAACAATGGCAATAACATCTTCATGGAAACAAATAAATAAGCCACATAGTGTCTTGTACCTTCCAAAAGGATTAGTACGTTTGTCAACACAGGCTATCTGCATTTCCTTGTAAAATCTTTTATAGATCACAAATTTCAATTTGTTTTAAAATCATAATTTAAAATAATCATAATGGATATGAATTAACTTTCCCCTAATTAAATTTCTGCAAGAGTAGTCATTATCCTTAATTAATGCATATGAATTAATTTTCTCCAAATTAATTTTCTGCAAGAGTAGTCATTATACTACAAGAGTAGTCATATAGAGAATCGTAATCACTATCCCCATTATTTATTTGTTTGTAAAATAACATTTTTTAAAAGAAACACTTTCTACATGAATTTCAGTTTTTGAATTTTTTTATAAAATTAGAAACAGTGAAGTAATTAATTAAATTGTATACTTATAAAATCACATGATTAAAAAGTATAATCATTTTATGTGAAAGTTGACGAGGTGAGTAACCAAAGGTTATAGTTTCTTACACTCAATCTTGGGTTCTTAGATTGCTTCAGACCAACAATTAGCGTAACGTACTCGAAAATGTATGAAGATCAAAGGAGGGGGTAGATGAAAAATGTTTGTATTTTGCTTGCTATTTTGGTTGGAATATCAATCATGCTCAGACTTTATAGATAACACTCAGAGCTTCCGCTTGAGCTTAATATCATTCTAAAAAAATTATGAGCTTAATATCATTCTCAAAAATTTCTTCATTCTTTGTGGAGATGATGACTTTGAGTAGCAAAATGTTTGTTTTCTAGTTTGTTTACTATTTTGACAAACTCATAGTTTATACATAGCACTAGGAGCTTCTACTTTATCTTAATATCATTCTCAAAATAATTTTGTTGTGGAGATGACTTAGAGTAGCACGGTGATGAAGTTGCAGTCATTCCTCATCAAGGAATGAAAGAGTGTCCAATTAATTTAATGTTAAAATGTGAAGGTTTACACTATTCAACACTCTTTAGATTGAATGTAGTGAACAAAAAACCTAAAGAAAAAAAATGGTTTAAATATCATCACCACATGTTTAGGAATTACAAATAAAGTTTGTAACAATTCAAATGGCATGAACAAGTTATACACAAGGGTGAAAATGCATTACTTGTTTAAGAAAATCGCTAGTCTTTGCAAAAATTGAACCATGACATGAGAGTGAATCCTTTAGCCATGAATTTGTTTTTCTTTCTCTTGTAGTTCATGGATCACCTTTCATGGGAATTGAACCTCAATTTTAGCTACAAATTTGTTCTTCTTTCTCTTGCAGTTCATTGATCTCCTTCCACATTAATTGAATCACAACATGACAGAATTGGTTGATTTACCCTTGAAATTGAATCCTTTAGCCTGCAATTTGTTGTGTTTTCTCTCGAATTTCACCGATTTCCTTCTGTCTTCTCTTGTCCACTAATATCTATCACCAATGGAAATAGCGGTGGCAACGATAAAAATAACAACAATATCTTGCATTTCTTAGATTATCTTTCGTCTTCTCTTCTCCAATAATATCTATCACCAATAGCAGTAGCAGTGGAAATGGTAATATCTACCACCGACAACAGTAGCAATGGTAGCGGTAATAATAATAACAATCTCTTGCATTTCATTGATTTCCTTCCATCTTCTCCTCTTCTTGAACATCTACCACCAACAGTAGTAGCATTGGTAGCAATAAAAATATTTATAACAATAACAATAGTAGAGAGGTAAGATTTTTGTACTTCTCCATTGATCCTTGAAAATTAATATTTTTGTAGTTTGCCATTTATCCTTTTAATAATATTCAATGAAAATTAAGACGTTATATTTTAAAGAAAAACAAACTAATCTCATCGATAAAAATATATATATATATATTGAATAACAAAAAAAAATTGTTTATCAATAATGGAAGCCTTCATGTCAAGGTTGGCCTCAGGAATGGTCTAACAAGTTGTGGCCTTGAAATCAAAGAATTAGTTGTCTTTCTCATCATAGTGGTGAGAAACTCATAGATTATTTCCATACAGACAATCAAAGATTATTTCCGCACATACGTTTGAAGCCAAGTAGACCCACTTGCTTCTTGAAAGAGCATCATCCATTAGGGGTCTCAATAAAAGGCTACAAAGAAGAAGATACAAAGAATAAGAAGATGACCCTAAAGCCGCCAAATAGACTCGCGAGGACCCCACTATGATTACAACTAGAGAAATTCGTATGAAAACATCCATTACCTTTTGTTACATTTCTATTTACAGGAGCTAGTATTTCTCACATATGCTTTGAACCTGAACTTATAGATTTGATTCCACAATGAATGTTCATGGAAATTGTCGAATGTTCTCGTGATATTCCCTTGATGCAATGGACACCTGGATTGAGCTCTTGAATTGCAAGGATCCAGTAAACTATCGCATGTTTGCATGATATTCCATCGATGCAATGGACACTTGGCCATAAACGTGATACCTCGACTACAAAGTGGTGAGACAATTTATACCTTGACTGCAGAGTTCCCTAGGGAGAGTGGTATTGTTAAAAGGGTGGACAATGTAAATTTATATTTAAAAAATCAAATTCTAAGACTAATAAATATGGTAAAATATTGCAAAAACACCATGGAAATTATTTCAAGTCAAAGTTGTTTAAATGAATCGCAAATTAATTTTATGAAAAAAAAATAAGTATATTTTATAAAAGAAATTTAATTGAAATTTAAGAAAACTTTAGAGAAAATATAAAAACAAAACGAATTAATATAATTTTAACATCCAACAAATTACTAGAGTACCTATTTGGTTAGGTACTAATAATGAACCAAATGACACCAACCAATTGATTTAATCAATTTAAACCAATTTACTTCAAATCTTAATTACACTTTGAGCTTCTTGGAAACATGCCAATGAATTTCCTCATGTGGTCACATGCAGATGTACATGCACATGCATATGCATGCAATCTACTTATGAATTGTTCGTGTAACTATGTGATCTATTCATGATCAGTTTGTGTAAGTGAATGATATGATCTATTCATGATCAGTTTGTGTAACTAAATGATATATGTTATATATGCGAGCATGCCCGTAGAGGTAGATGACAATGTGAGTACAATGGAGTCCAAGCGAGTACATTGTGAGAGGAGAGGATGGTTGTATGCCTATGAAGGCTATTATTATTCTCCCTTGAATAAAAGAAGACGGATAATCATTGCCCTGTGGTTTTTCTGCATAAACCACTATGTCAAGTGTATGATTGATGTGCTTGGTTTTATGCATGTTTGATCTTGTTTAGTTTATGCTCTGTTACAGTGGCTATGTTTTGTTTCCACTACCTTAAAATGTTTTTTTAAAACCTTTTAATTAAAATTTATACTTTTTTGGGTTTAACCTTAAATATAATAAGACTCCTCCAGCATAAAATGACTCACTTTTATAAGGGGATGTATATGGAACAACCAGAATGGTTAGTTCATAATCACAATAAGAGATTTGTTTGCAAACTCAAAAAATCATTGTATGGCCTGAAGCATGCTAGGAAAATGGTACAAGATGTTTGATTCCTTCATGGTGAGCCAAATTTTACAAGAAGTGAGTATAACCATTGTGTTTATGGTATATTCATTATCTTGGTGTTATATATTATTCTTGTTTCAAACACAAGCATAGTTGAGATCAACAAGTTGGCTCGGTTGGTTAAGACGTTTGTTATGAAGGATCTGGGAGCAACAAAATAAATATTGGGCATGGAAATACCCAGAGACAATAAATATGGTAATCTTGGTTATCACAACAGAAGTATGTGGTGAAGATACTCAGGAAATTTAGTATGAATAATGTGAAACTGATAAAATCCCTTTGGCTTTCCATTGTAAATTATCTTTAGGTTTATGTTCTAATTGATGAAGAAGAAAATGATCATATGTTTCGAGTATTATATGCTAGTAGAAAGTTTGATGATTGCGATGGAGAAATGGTCAACATTTCACATGCAGTTGGTGTTCTCAGTAGACAAATAGAAAAACCAGGTCAGGAGCATGGAAATGGGGGCTTCAAACACAAAAACACAAGTATCACCTACAATGGTTGAAGTGATTTGGTTTGTGGTTAACGATTCATGAGATTTGGACAAGTGCATTGATCTATTAGACATGTTACTGATGGAGACAATGGTCCATGCTGGAGCGAATCATGCATGCATGTTCATGTAACAATATTGTTAGAGAAGTTGCGGAGTTGTGATGGTGTTTGAATTCTCTTGCACGAAAGGTGATGGATGAATTAATTAAGGGCATTATATATCAAGTAAATTATTGTCAAGGTGGATATTGTTGAAAACATGCCAACGAATTTCCTCATGCGGTCACATGCAGATGCACATGTACATGCACATGCATGCAATCTTCTTATGAACTATTCGTGTAAGTATGTGATCTATTCATGATCAGTCTATGTAACTCAGTGATAGATGTTATATATATGAGCATACATATAGAGGTAGATGACAATATGAGTGCAAGCGCCAGTACATTGTGAGAGGAGAGGATGGTTGTATGCCTATGAAGGATATTGTAAGAGGAGAGGATGGTTGTATGCCTATGAAGGATATTGTAATTCTCCCTTGAATAAAAGAAGACCGATAATGATTTCCCGTGATTTTTTCCCGATTTGAATTTCCACATAAATTACTATGTCAAATGTATGATTGATGTGCTTGGTTTTATGGGTGTTTGATCTTGCTTAGTTTATACTCTGTTATAATTGTTATGTTTTACTTCTCCTACCTAACAAAGCTAATCCACTTAAACAAATTTCCTTATCAAAGAAGCGTTGAACCCTAATCCTCATAGAGAAACCAACTCCAGTAATAATAACTTATCATCATAAACAAACATAAATATGAAACATAATCCTAAAAAAACGCACATCTAACCCAAAAAAAAAACAAGTTCAATGACAATTTGCCTCATATACCAATGAGCCACGAGACAGTAGATTGCATGGACAATCATTCAAATGAGGTAGTAGATTGCGATCTATCGCTCACACTGATTTGCAAATCATTCAAGCACTTCACCATGAATTAGTGATGGATAACCATATAAAATAAAGCCTTAAATATCCTTTTTCCCCTAACAACGCTTATATTATCATTTATCAAAATGGCACTACCGATTCATTAGGGTTAAAAGTGACGCCATTGTTATTTTTGTTGGAATATGATCATTACTATTGTTACTGATTTTTGGAAGGTTAGTTAATTTTAGATAATATTAAGTTTAGAGAGTACGAGAAGAATTTTATTTAGTTCTAGTTAGAAGAAAAAAGTTCTATAAAAGAGATATCACGATTTTGTATTATTAGTAAATTTTGTGTTTTATCACAATTTTGTATTATTAGTAAATTTTGTGCATTTAATTTTCTCTAGAAAAGCATTTGTCCCTCCTCCTTCATAGTGGTATCAGAGGGTGAGGTTCCTTCATAGTGGTATCAGACCGTGAGGTTAGAGACAGAGCCTAGAAAATCTGAAAGGGACCGCAGAGCTAGGTTGGAGGCAACAAATCGTAGAGGATGTCGTGGATAGACAAGACATCGCTGGAAATTGTTGTTCATGGGTTTCAAAGCGAAGAGATATGTCATTGTTCGTTGAAGGAACCACGCACTCAAGAAATAGCCGCCCTAGCTGAAAAAGGAATAGAGCTGCTCATTTTGAGATAGCCTCTGACATTTTTTCCTAAACCCTAGTCGATCTAACCGTCATTGTGAAGTTCTAATCACACGTACTCGATATGCTTGGTTTATTTGAAGAAGAGGTATGATGACAGTATAATGTGTTCAACCCATAGCCTGAAATCCGTTATTTCAAACAATTTTTTTATCCTAGTATTATGAGTTGAACCCATAGGCATAACGATCTTTTTTTCTTTTCTAATATTCTATTAAAGGAAGTGTGGCTATTTCGTTATTTTAATTTTAAAGACTCATATAGTGAAATATAAGTGGTGGCATATTTTTTTGTTATTGTAATGTTTTCAGTAGTATATAGATATGAGTTAGTTTTGATTTTCGTATTAATTTTCATCAACTTAAAAAAAATTGTATTCAACTTAATTTTTAATATAGGAAATAATTTATTTTATTTTTTAATATATAAAATAACAGATTTTTTAAACATTTAATTGATCCATAAATTTAAAATGTTATTACAAGTTTCACCAGATTCAAGAATTTTTATCCTCATGCTTTAAATTTTTGTATTTATGATAGTGAATAGGCAGTATGTAATATCCAGCTACACGAGTGAGACCTTTGGCGAGTGTCAGTATCACTGGGTTGCCGAATGCAGATGGTCTATCTAGTATCATGGTGGGTGAGGGGGGCATTAATAGAAAAATTTTATTATAAAGTTTTTCTATTAATGCCCCCCATCCACATATGTATTTGTTTTAATTTAAAAAAAGGTCTCCAAAATCTTTTTAGGGGGCATCCATAAAAAAATAAAAAGAAGATTTGATCTTTCTTCATACAAGTTCGTACTAAGTTACAAAGAAATAATTTTTTGGGGGGGGTTTCTAAGTAAAAAGAAGTTCATAAAATCTAGTTACAAACATTTTGGCGTTTTTGTTTAGAAGTTAAAAAGAAAACATGGCTTCAAGTAGGATTTATAGCATAGCCATAGATCCCGATTTTCACATGGGATTGATATTTTGTGGTAAATTTTGATTATTATTATTATGGATTTGTTGAGAGATTTTTATATGTGATTACCTCTTGGTTTTTTTTGGTAAAAAGTATGATTTTTGGGCCATTAAAAAATTTATGGGATATTGTACTGAATGGGTTTGAAGAACCTTTAAATCCAAAGCATATGAAGTCATGATTCGAGATCACAAGGATAAACTCATAGCAAATAAGAAACACGATGCAACAACATTGTCTCACATTCAACAAGGCTTGGAGGCTTGGATGAGAGAATTTTTCTCAAAATTGCAGCAACAACCAAGTCCAAAGACGCTTGTGATGGAGATGACATATATGCCAAGTTACAGACTCTTGCAATTGCTAATGAAGTGATTGTTGCAATAGAAGAAGTAGACAAATTTGACATTGCAGGAATAATTGAAGAAACTATGGAAGAACCTGAAGGAAAGTGTGATTATGTACCAGATGAAAAACATGAACATGGTAAAAAAAGTGAAGCACATTGTGTAGTTACACATGTGGATAATGATTGAAGTTGAAGATGAAAATGGACTACCTTTGCAACAATAATAAAATGTGAGGAGAATCTAACAATGGAAGTTGTTGAAGACATAAGTGAGGCTAGAGTGAATGTTGAATTTTATTTTGAATTCACATTTATTGAGGAGTGGCTTGCAAAGCCCAAGTATGATTGATATAAAAGTGGTTATGGAAAAGGTGTCATCACAAAGTTAACCATCCAACTTGTTAAAGTTATTGGAACGATGGAAGAGGAAATGAAAGAAAATAAAGATGTTTTTTATCTAACAAAGGTTGACAATTTTTTTTGTTGATCTCAAGTGTTGCAAGTCATGTAATCACTTTTGTAAGTCTATAAAGACAGTGTCCATTGTCAAACTGGCATGGTTAGTGTTGGAATTGTTAACTGTGGTAATTAAGGGGGAGAGTTGGAATATCATAATTACTCTCTTTACTTATTTTTGAAATTCCTGTTAGTTGAAAAAAGTTCAGGTGAGTTATCAATTTATTATTATTATTAATAAATTTTGTGCTTTTAATTCTCTCTAAAAGCCATGAAAGCATGAGAATTTTCAGAGCTGCAGCTTGAGTCTTATCTTGTATTTCGTTTTTGTGTGTTTGTGCTGAGTTCATACAGCTACAACTGTTTTGAATTGGCCCCTCCTTCAATTTTACCACCGTGTTTTTCCTGAGGTAAAATAAGATTATGTCATTAACACTAATTCAAATTACTTGTTTTTTGGATGGAGCGTGAGAGAAAACCTACAACAGTTTACACTTCGAGGAGGAAACGAAATAAAGCGAATCTTTCCAAAGCCAGGAGTGCTTTATCGAAAGTAAGGAATCTATGATGCAAATGGTAGAAAACAACGAATACAGACATATTACTTTCGTTAAGTAGATACCATTCGATAGAATTATGAAAGGGAGAACTATCCTCCTTGGCTTATTTATGGATAAATGTTGATTTTGACATCTCTGTTAATGAGAGAGAAGATATAATTGAAAGTGAGAGATTGACCGTGAAAGCATTTGAAAATAATAAAGGTATAAATGAAATTAAGATAAAGGAATTTGGAGTTGTATACATAAAAATCTTCGACATAAGGTGAAGGTTGGAAATTTTTGGAAACTTATGGATCATAATAAAGAGGGAGGAAATTAACATCCACCGTCATTATGTTCTGTTGGCCTTATATGTCAGTGGGAAATCCTGTTAGAAACATTGATTGTGGTCTGTTGATCTTATTTATCAGTGGAAAATCTTATTAAGAACATTGAAATGATCATTTTTGTTAATGATTTTGTACATGTGCCAAATTATATATAGGTGGGAAACATTGAAATGACCTAGTGGGAAATCTGGCTAGGAACATTTAAATGGCATTGTTTTGTTCTAAGCTTTGTACATGTGGGAAATTACGAGTAAAAACTTATAGTATCACTTCACTTCAATGTTCAAAGTAGGTCTGACACGATGTCTTAAAGCCCTGATTCAAGGGAGTGCAATAATTTAGACATTGGTTGAAAACGAGCCTTTACTGCAACCTTCTGTGGTCGTCCTGTCGTCTTGACGCTATTATTATCACTACATCTGACACCATATCACTGAGAAATTAACTTAAGAAATTATCGGCCCGGATCTGACCTTGAATGGTAAATATATGGATGCAACCTGAATCCATCCGACAAAAACTTTAGAAGTTGCGCCACTCATTCAATCAAATACTTTCAGTCATTTCATTGTTATTACTGCACATGTCATCTCTCGGTTTGTGGCAAATACTTGGAAAATGAGAAGACCGTGTTTTTTCTGATATCCTATTAAACTAGGTCATCAACAAATGATTTGTGGATGGATAACACCGATAGGCATGGCAGTTTAGGTATACTAAAAATTAGGGTTTAGGTTTTGTCCACGAAAGCATTTAAGTTAGGTTAGGGTTTTGTATTAAAGATTTCATTTAGGTTTTTTACATTAATAATGTTAAGTTTTCAGTTTTAATACAATGGAGTGCAAGCTAGTACATTGTGAGAGGAGAGGATGGTTGTATGCCTATGAAGGCTATTATTATTCTCCCTTGAATAAAAGAAGATGGATAATCATTGCCCATGGTTTTTCCACATAAATCACTATGTCAAGTGTATGATTCATGTGCTTGATTTTATGCCTGTTTGATCTTGTTTAGTTTATGCTCTGTTACAGTTGCTATGTTTTGTTTCCACTACCTTAAAAAGTTTTTTTAAAACGTTTTAATTAAATTTTATATTTTTTTGGGTTTAACCTTAAATATAATAATACTCCTCCAATATAAAAAGGCTCACTTTTATAAGGGGATGTATATGGAACAACCAAAATGGTTAGTTCATAATCACAACAGGAGATTTGTTTGCAAACTCGAAAAATCATTGTATGGCCTGAAGCATGCTAGGAAAATGGTACAAGATGTTTGATTCCTTCATGGTGAGCCAAATTTTACAAGAAGTGAGTATAACTATTGTGTTTATGGTATATTCATTATCTTGGTGTTATATGTTATTCTTGTTGCAAGCATAAGTATGGTTGAAATCAATAGGTTGGCTCAGTTGGTTAGGACGTTTGTTATGAAGGATCTTCTCGGAGCAACAAAATAAATATTGGGCATGGAAATACACAGATACAATAAATATGGTAATCTTGGTTATCGCAACAAAAGTATGTGGTGAAGATACTCAAGAAATTCAGTATGAATAATGTGAAAGTGGTAAAATCCCTTTGGCTTTCCATTGTAAATTTTCTTCAGGTTTATGTCCTAATTGATGAAGAAGAAAATGGTTATATGTCTCGAGTATTATATGCTAGTATAAAATTTGATGATTACGATGGAGAAATGGTCAACATTTCACATGCAGTTGGTGTTGTTAGTAGACAGATGGAAAAACCAGGTCAGGAGCATGGAAATGGGGGATTCAAACACAAAAACACAAGTATCACCTACAATGGTTGAAGTGATTTGGTTTGTGGTTAACGATTCATGAGATTTGGACAAGTGCATCGATCTATTAGATATGTTACTGATGGAGACAGAATGGTCCATGCTGGAGCGAATCGTGCAAGCATGTTCATGTAACAATATTGCTAGAGAAGTTGCAGAGTTGTGATGGTGTTTGAATTCTCTTGCACGGAAGGTAATGGATGAATTAATTAAGGGCATGATATATCAAGTAAATTATTGTCAATGTGGAGATTGTTGGAAACATGCCAACGAATTTCTTCATGCAGTCACATGCAGATGCACATGCACATGCGCATGCATGCAATCTTGTTATGAACTGTTCATGTAACTATGTGATCTATTCATGATCAGTCTGTGTAACTGTGTTATAGATGTTATATATATGAGCATATATATTGAGGTAGATGACAATACTAGTGCAAGCACGAGTACATTGTGAGAGGAGAGGATGGTTGTATGCCTATTAAGGATATTGTAATTCTTCCTTGAATAAAAGAAGACTAATAATGATTTCCCGTGATTTTTTCCCGATTTAAATTTTCACATAAATTACTGTGTCAAATGTATAATTGATGTGCTTGGTTTTATGCGTGTTTGATCTTGCTTAATTTATGCTATGTTATAATTGTTATATTTTGCTTCTGCTACCTAACAAAGTTAATCCACTTAAACAAATTTCTCATCAAAGAAGCGTTGAACCCTAAACCTCATAGAGAAACCAACTCCATTAATAATAACTTATCATCATAAACAAACATAAATATGAAACATAATACTAAAAAAACGCACATCTAACCAAAAAAAAACCAAAATCAAGTTCAATGACTATTTGCCTGAAATACCAATGAACCACGAGAGAGTAGATTGCATGGACAATCATTCAAATGAGGTAGTAGATTGCGATCTATCGCTCACACTGATTTGCAAATCATTCAAGCACTTCACCATCGATTAGTGATGGATAACCATATAAACTAAAGCCTTAAATATCCTTTTTCCCCTAACAACGCTTACATTATCATTTATCAAAATGGCACTACCGATTCATTAGGGTTAAAAGTGACAACGTCGTTATTTTTGTTGGAATATGATCATTACTCCCGTTACTTATTTTTGGAAAGCTAGCTGTTTTGAACAGTACTGAGTTTAGAGAGTACAAGAAGAATTTTAGGTTAGTTAATTTTGGATAATATCAAGTTTAGAGAGTACGAGAAGAATTTTACTTAGTTCCAGTTAGTAGAAAAAATTTCTATAGAAGAGTTATCACGATTTTGTATTATTAGTAAATTTTGTGTATTATCACAATTTTGTATTATTAGTAAATTTTGTGCGTTTAATTTTCTCTAGAAAAGTACTTGTCCCTCCTCCTTCATAGTGGTATCAGAGCGTGAGGTTCCTTCATAGTGGTATCAGACCGTGAGGTTAGAGACAGAGCCTAGAAAATCTGAAAGGGGCCGCAGAGCTAGGTTGGAGGCAGCAAATCGTAGAGGATGTCGTGGATAGACAAGACATCGCTTGAAATTGCTGTTCATGGGTTTCAAAGCGAAGAGATATGTCGTTGTTCGTTGAAGGAACCATGCACTCAAGAAATAGCCTCTCTAGCTGAAAAGGGAATAGAGCCGCTCATTTTGAGATAGCCTCCGCCATTTTTTCCTAAACCCTAGTCGTTCTAACCGTCACTGTGAAGTTCTAATCACACGTACTCGATATGCTCGGTTTATTTGAGGAAGAGGTATGATGGCAGTATAATGCGTTCAACCCATAGCCTGAAATCCATTATTTCAAAGAATTTTTTTATCATAATATTATGAGTTGAACCCATGAGCATAACGATGTTTTTTTTATCTAATATTCTATTAAAAGGAAGTGTGGCTATTTCGTTATTTTAATTTTAAAGATTACTGTAATGAAATGTAAGTGGTGGCATATTTCTTGTTATTGTAATGTTTCCAGTAATATATAGCTATGAGTCAGTTTTGATTTTCATATTAATTTTTATAGATTTAAAAAATTTTGTTTCAAATTTAATTTTTAATATAAAAAATAATTTATTTTATTTTTTAACATATAAAATAATAAAAAAATTTAAGCATTTGATTGGTCATAAATTTAAAGTTTTATTACAAGTTTCACCTAGTTCAAGAATTTTTATACTCACGCTTTAAACTTTTGTATTTATGATAGTCAATATGTTTCAACCCGTCTCCCGTGTTGTGGAGGTAGTATGTAATAGCAAGCTACACTTGTTTTAATTTTAAAAAGGTCTCTAAGATCTTTTCATGGGGGCATCCATAAACAAATCTGAACGGTTTTGGTCTTCCTTTATTGGAATCCTGTGTTGTATGATGCTGGTATCATAAGCTTTCAAATCCTCATAACTCCAGGCAAAGACATCCGAATATTCTTTGAACAACTCAATGTATT
>JZKD02S1606491.1:82983-98855 GCA_000966675.3 Picea glauca
ATGCTCATCAGCTATCAATCACCTCCACTGGCATCTTCATCCCTCTCAGAGACTCTTCACTACCTCTGCCAGTCATCCCGTAGTGTCTTCGAGTCCTCTGGCAGAACCCATCAGCAGTTTCTGGCAGTTACACTGTATCGTGCTACAGTTTCCCTCTAATCTTGTTCAAATTCATCTACACCGTTGGATTGAATCTGTGGGGTCTTGCATTTATTTCGGCATTTCGGAATTTCAGCATTCCTGTGGCCAAGTTTCTGGACACTTCATATCGCGATCTCCGAAGCTCCGATACAGAGCTTTTCTATGCTAGCTCCTTCCTCTATATGACCATGGATATGACCAAGAGCTTTCGCGATTTCGCATTTCGTGAATCTGGAGATGAATCATCTCGAATCTCCAAGTCGTGATCCTCGAAACTACGAGATGGAGCTGAGATCAACAGTCCACGATCTCGATGATTCTACGGTCCAGATCTCATCGTGAATTCACATCTCACGATTCCTTCGATAGAGGTTCTTTTCACACCAAGTCGCGATAGGCGATACTTTGAAAAGGAGCTTAGATCAATAGTCCACATCTTTTGGTGTATTGACGGTCATGATCTTTTCATGATCTCGCATCTCGCTTATCCTTAGATGGAGGTGCTCGTAACTCCAAGTTGTGATAGACGAAACTCTGAGATGGAGCTTTATGGTGCTCTGATCTTTCGCCACACGTCCTCTTGATCCAACGATCCATGATTAAATCATGATCTCGCATCTCACTGTTCCTTAGATGGAGTTTCTCGTCACTCCAAGTCGTGATAGGAGAAGCTCCGAGATGGAGTATGATCAACGGTCCAGAGTTGATCTCTATTTAACGGCTGCAATTGAATCGTGAAATCGCATATCGCAATTTTAGGGTTCTTGTTGTCAAGTGTTTTTGTCATTTCAAAGTCTCGATCCCCGATACTCCATGAAGAGAATCAACGGTCCATATCACTTCTTAATTTGACGGCTGCAAATACGTCGCGATATCGCATATCGCGATTTCGACATTTTTGTTGCACTGTTTACTTGCCTCTCCATGTTGCGATCCCCGAAACTCTGTTGACGTCACACGTGGATTGACACATGTTGAATACTACCACGTGTCACTCTGATTCATGACTTACATGTGCCTGAAGTGTTGAATCAGCCTGACACCTGTCATTACCTGGTTGTGCCACGTGTCCCTAGCTGACGTGGTCTATTGTCTTGAGTTGGGTCGACGGTCTAGATCACATCGTGATCTGACGGTTCAAGTTCAGTCGGGCTTTAACACATTGCGATTTCGGGGTTCCTAATGTCAATAAACTTTGACATGTCCAACTCTCAATCCCCGATGCTTCTCCATTGAGTGGAATCAACGGTCCAGATCAAAGCTTGATCTGACGGCTCAAATTACATCGTGATTTTTCATATCGAGAAATCGGTATTCCTGTTGCATTGTTTCTTTGACATTTCCAAAACACGATCCTCGAAACTCCAACGCGCTCTTTACAGACTAGCTCTCCTGGCTAGGCTCCTGGCCCATATGACCGTTATCCCCATGACCGCAGCCAAACCTCCTTGCACTTTTAAAGACCGTGCAGGTTCTCCTCGATCCAATGGTGGTCGGACCCTGCACTCGGATCTGACGGCTGAGACCTGCCCTTCTCTTTAGCACGCTCTTCTTGTCTATATTCAGATCTTATGGCCCTCGTTTTGTTGGGATTTCACCTTGGCTTTTCCCGATGGTAAACCTCGTGCAGCTCCTGTCTGATCTGACAGCTGATGGGAGTTCTGAATGAGATCCAACGGCTGTGGATCTCTGTGTTCCTTCTCTTCTGCAAACTCCTATATCTTGAGCTTTACTGCGTGCGTGCTCCTCGATGCTATTCCTCCTGAGCTTTCACTTCTGAATCCCCAAGGGATTCTTGGACTTCTGCGCCTCTACAGAGTCTTCACATGCACACTCTGATCCCACCATCTTCACTATTGTACTTAATCCATCACCACTACTGTACTTGCCATCAATGACAAGTCTACGCTGCCTGTAAAACATGCCAGCAATCCTTTGTACATTCTTCCTGTACCCATGCCATCTTCATTGTTGTACTTTCCATCAATGAGAAGCATATGCTACCTGTTAAACATTTCCAAAAATTACCACGTGTGTTAGAGTTAATTCATGATCATGCCACTTGGATGACCAATTCATCACCACATGTTGAAGAATTAAAGATAAAATTTGTTAAAATTCAAACAACATGAACAAGTTATGAACAAGGGTGAAAATGGATTACTTGTTGTTTTTAAGTTTCTGTGGTGAGGAGTTGTGCATGTGTTTTTCGGATAATCCACAGTTGGTGTCATTTCTTCGTTGACGTTTCAAATCTGAATCAAGATTCATCATCAGGACTAATCGTTGAGTGAGAGCTAGCTGATCGTCGTGAATTAATACTTTAAATGCAAGACAATTTAAAAGTTATTTAATTAAGTCGGTTGTCCTAATTTCATAATTTAATTTAATTTAATTAATGAGACTTAAATCTAGGGTTTTGAGAATAATAATTAGTATGTATAAGTATAAAAAATCTAGGTTATATGAGGCTTTTAATTATTTGATTAGGGTTTTAGGTAATTTATTAGGTTTTAATCCTAATTAATTATTTAATAGTGTTGATAAATAAGTAGTGGGGTTTAATTATTTATTTGTTTTAGGGTTTTAGGTAATTAGGTTTTACTCTTAATTAATTATTTTGTAGTGTTACTGTATATGTAGGGGGTTATTTGTGATTATTTGTGATTTAGGATATTAATATCATATGATTACATCTCTGTATTAATATTCAAAATCAATGCTTATTACCTAAGTGTAGATATTGTAGTTATGTGTCAAAATATAAAATAATGTGAAATCTAGGTTTCCTTACTCATTTAGGTTTTTTATTTAAGCACTCAGGTTTTAGTTATATCTAGTTATTAGAATTGATAGTGTTTTAATATAAGTAGGTTTGTAAAAGGATTAGGGTTTAATTAATAAAGTGTATAGTGACAAGTTTTAAATTAGATTTTTTATAGTAGTAGTAAGACTAGATAGACCCCTAAACCTAAGAACCTATTCGAATTAAACCAAAACAAGCAGGGAAAGGAAAGGAAAAGGTTGGTGTCATACCTAATTTCATCCATGATGGTCCCTTATTTGGTTGATTAATGGGTGCCAAAATCTACTTACCTCTAGGCCACCATCTATGTTCATGTTGTTGGGGTGCTTGATTATTTCTATATCTTCTCTTAAGTGTCTTTTGTAGTAGTGACCCTCTTTTGCTAGTATCTTGGTATCCTCAAGGCAAACATGATGTTTGGTTTTGAGGGAGTGTCCTGCTAAGGTGGAAGTGTGGGTACGTTCCTTTCTAATCTCTGCTTCGTGTTCCTTAATCCTTACCTAGAATGATCTTCCAGTTTCACCAATGTAACATTTCCCACATGAATAGGACACTTTGTAGATGCATTTCTCTTGTTGGTTGTCTACAGGGTCCTTTACAGACTTCATTCTTTGTCTGATAGTAATTAGGGGTTTGAAGGAGGTCAGAATTTCTTTTCTTTTTAAAACCTTGGCAATCTTGTCTGTGACACCCCGAATGTAGAGAAGAAAGGCTTTAATGTTTGAGGTTTGATCATTTTGTGTACGAGTCCTTCTTTCCTTCTTATCTATTTCCTTTTTGATGTCTCTATCTCGATATCCAATGTTCTTGAAGACCTTAGTTAAGTGGTCTATTTCTTCTTTAAGTGTTCCTTATCAGAAATTCTTGCTTCCCTTGTGGCCATGGTGTTGAGAACCCCCATCTTTTGGGAGGGGTGGTGGTGGGATTCAACATGAAGGTAGTTGTCTGTGTGAGTTTTCTTCCTAAAAACCTTGTGCCCAAGTGTGCCATCCTATTTCCTAGTTACAAGCATGTCTAGGAAGGGTATGCTATTGTTATCTTCTAGTTCCATGGTGAATTTAATGTTCACAGAAATTCCATTGAGGTGCTCAAAAGAATCTGTCTAGTTCTTCTTTTCCATGAGGCCACTTGACGTTGGTATCATCCGCATACCTTTTCCATCTAGATGGTTTGAGGGGGTATGTTTCAAGGGCATTTTTCTCAAACTTCTCCATGTAGAGGTTGGCTATAATTGGGTATAAAGGGGATCCCATGGATACTCCACTTGTTTGTTCAAAAAACTCTCCTTGGAAGCTGAAGAAAGTTGATTTTAGACACACTTCTACTAGTTTAGCTATTTGCGGGTCTGCTACCTCCTTTATGACTTGAATGGCCTCATTTAGCGGGATCTTAGTAAAAGGTGAAACTAAATCAAAGCTGATGATCATATCCTTTGAATCAAATTTCTCATCTTTTATGAGTTCCATGAAGTCTCTTGAATCCTTGATGTATGAGTCTATTTTGCCAACTAATGGTCCTAGGATTCTTGCCACGTATTTGGCTAGTTCATAGGTTGGGGAACTGATTGTGTTGATGATTGGTCTTAGAGGGGTTCCTTCCTTGTGGATCTTAGGGAGTCCATAAATTCTAGGGGTGATTAGGCAGCTTGGGGTTAATCATTTTTTCATCTATTCATCGAGGTTGAAGACTTTAATGGTCTTCTTGACTTCTTTGATGACCATGGATATAGGGTTGTTGTCTATCTTCTTATAGCTGCCAGTCATGGTGAGATGCTCCATCATTTTGGTGATGTAGTCTATTTTGTTTATGACTACTGTAGCCCCTCCTTTATCAACTCTTAGAATTACAATGTTTTCATTGTTTCTTAGGTTCTTAATGGCTTCTTGGTCCTTTTTGCTGATGTTATTTTTAGGTGGTTTTGCATTCTTGAGGACCATGGCACAGTCTTCCCTAATGGCATCCTTATCTTCTTCATTGAGGTTTTTAATGCTATCTTATATGTTGCAGACTATGTTTTTGACTGGGACAGTTTTTGGAGCAATGGTGAACCCTAATACATTCTTTAGGATATTAATTTATTCCTTGTTAAGATCAAGGTTGGACAGGTTTACCACTTTCTTGTCATCGTTTTTTGTAGCTTTATCCCTGTTATCTACGGTGTTATTTCTGTTGCCTGCCACGTCCCTTTTTGCTGTGAGATTTCATAATTTTCATGTGTGGCGTTCAATGGCTTTGCGTCTCTCTCTGTATGCCTTCAACATAGCACTAGAAGCTTCATTGCGTTTTTTGATAGAGAGTCCAATGTTGCGCATATTTTCCTTAATTTTCCCCGGACTAGGGCACGTCTGAGCCGTTCAAAGGCTTTGTAGTTCCATATGCTACAAATTTGGTGATTAATGAGGGCGAAAATCGGGGTTAGGTTATTGTCTCTGCATTTTTTAAGAAAATCAAGATCAACAGCTCATCCAACAATTTTAATACATAGGTTTTCCAGTAAATAAAAATTGTTCCAGTTTCCCTTCCGTACAGGGAAGATATTATTGTTTTTAAGTTTTTGTGGTGAGGAGTTTTGCATGTGTTGTTTGGATAATCCACAGTTGGTGTCATTTCTTCGTCGATGTTTCGAATCCAAATCGGGATTCATCATCAGGACTAATCGTCGAGTGAGAGCTCGTTGATCATCGTCAATTAATACTTTAAATGGAAGACAATTTAAAAGTTGTTTAATTAAGTCAGTTGTCCTAATTTCAGAATTTAATTTAATTAATGAGACTTAAATCTAGGGCCTTTGTAGGAATTGAACAGTGACATGAGAGTGAATCCTTTAGTGAGGAATTTGTTTATCTTTCTCTTATAGTTCATGGATTTCCTTCCATGGGAATTGAAGTGCAATTTTAGCTAGGAATTTGTTCCTCTTTCTTTTGCAATGCATTCATTTAATTCCACATGAATTGAATCACAACATGAGAGAATTGGTTGATATACCCTATAAATTGAATCCTTTAGCCAGGAATTTGTTGTTCTTTCTCTTGCATTTCATCGATTGCCTTCCATCTTCTCTTCTCCAGTAATATCTATTACCACTGGCAGTAATAGTGGAAGTGATGGAATTAACAACAAGATATTGCATTTCATCGATTGTATTTCGCCTTCTCTTCTCGAGGAATGTCTATCACCAAGTAACAGTGGAAGTGGTAATATCTACCATCTAAAATAGTAGTTGTGGAAATGATAACAATAACAAACATCTCTTTCATTTCATAGATTGAGAATATTTATGACCAACATTAGTAGTAGTGGCAACAATAAAAATAGCTATAACAATAAAAAAATAGACGTGTTATATTTGTGTACTTCTCCATTGATCATTGAAAATTAATATTTGTGTACTTCCCCATTGATCCTTTTAATTATATTCAATGAAAATTAAGTCATTGCATTTTAAAGAAAAACAAACTAATCTAAGAAATAAAAAAATTCCAGATTGAATAGAAAAATAACCAAAGCACAAGCAAAATTTGTTTATCAATATTGGAAGCCTTCACATCAAGGTTGGCCTTAGAAATGGTCTCACGACTTATAGTATTGAAATCAAAAAATCATTTGTCTTTCTCAACATATCAGTGAGAAACCCAGAGAGTATATTTGCGGAGACACTTAGAGAGTATTTCCGCATAGACAATTGAAGCCAGGTATACCTACTTGTATCTTGCAAGAGTATAATTTATTAGGGGTCTCAAAAGAAATCTATAGAGAAGAAGATATAAAGAATAAGAAGATGACCTTCAAGATGATAGATGGATTGGTGAGGACTCCACTATGTTTGCAACTTGAGAAATCTATATGAAAACATCAATTACCTTTTGTTGCATTGTTATTTACAGGAGATAGTATTCCTCACGTATGCTTCGAAATTGAACTTATAGATTTGTTTCCAAAATGAATGTTCATGCAAATTGTCGAATGTTTGCATGTATTCCCTTGATGCAATGGACACCTAAATTGAACACCTGGATTACAAAGATCCAGTAAATTGTTGCATGTTTGCACCATATTCCATTGATGCAATGAACACCTCGATTGCATAGATGCATTGAATGTAGAGTGGCCACAGACTTGATACCGTGACTGCAAACTTCCCTAGGGAGAATGAGATTGTCAAAATGCTGGCCAATGTAAATTTATATTAAAAAAATCAATTTCGAGCACTAACAAATATGGTAAAATATTGTAAACACACCAAGGAAATTATTTCAATTCAAAGTTGTTTAAACCAATCACAAATTAATTTTACGAAAATAAAATAAAGAACATATATTTTTATATTTTATAAAAGAAATTTAATTGGAATTTGAGAAAACTTTGGATAAAATATAAAAATG
Organism: Picea glauca; assembly: GCA_000966675.3. NCBI lineage: Eukaryota > Viridiplantae > Streptophyta > Pinopsida > Pinales > Pinaceae > Picea > Picea glauca. The sequence goes on from JZKD02S1606491.1 coordinate 90,313, forward strand.
AAACCAATTGATAAAAATTTGACATCCAACTGATTGCTAGAGTACCATCTTGGAAAGGTACTAATAATGACACCAAAGGACACCAACCACTTGAGTTAATCTACTTAAACCAATTTGCTTCAAATCCTAATTACACTTTGAGATAATCCACTTAAACCAAATTCCTTATCAAACAAGCGTCAAACCCTAATCCCATGAGACAAACCAACTCCATTAATAATAATATACCATCATAACCAGACATAAATATGAAACATAATCCTAAAAGACTCACATCCAACAGAATGAAGCCATGTTCAATGACTATTTGCTTCATATGCCAATGATCCATGAGGTAGTAGATTGCATGGACAATCATCCTCATACACTAATTCATCATGAGAGGCAATCTATCACTCATACTGATTTGGAAATCATTCAAGCACTTCACCATCGATGAGTGATGGATGACCATTAAAACTAAATCCTTAAATAGCCTTTTTCCCCTAATAAATTTTATATTATCATTTATCAAAATGGCTCTACTGATTCATTAGAGTTAAAAGTGACGCTCACGTTATTTTTGTTGGAATATGATAGTACTCTCGTTACTTATTTTTGGAAAGTAGTAAGTTTAGAGAGTATTAGAAGAGTTTTAGTTAGTTACAGTTAGTTGAAGAAAATTCTAGAAGAGATGAGTTATGAATTTTCTATTATTAGTAAATTTTGTGTATTTAATTATCTCTAGAAAAGCATTCACCCCTCCTCCTTCATAGTGGTATTAGAGTGTGAGGTTAGCGATAGAGCCTAGAAAATAAGAACGGGGTCATAGATCTAGGTTGGAGGAAAAAAATCACAGAGGATGTCATGGATAGACAAGACATCGTTGGAAATTGTAGTGCGTGGGTTTGAAAGCCAAGAGATCTCTTGTTGTTTGTTTTTCACTAAAGAAACCATGTTCTAAAGAAATAGATTCCCCTAGATAAAAGAGGAATATAGATTCTCATTTTGAGGTAGCCTCCTCCATTTTTCCTAAACCCTAGTTGTTCCAACTATCGGTGTGAAGTTCTAATCACACGTTGATCCAGGTGGATATTGGTGACAACCCACCTATTCCAACTGGCTCCTCTTGCCCATTTTTAGTGCAACATATTCTTTCGCACTTCTTTGTAATGGTGGGTTCTACACTTCCATGTTTGTCTAAAGGCCTACACATATTCCATGTGGATTCTAGTGGCCTCTCACCTAATCCAACTCGATTATTTTGTATGTTTTCATGTCATCACACCTTATTGTACTTAGAGGGAAGTTTTGGAGCCCTAAACAATATTTTTTTGGCTCGCCACAGTCAAATTGTAGACGAAGTTAGAGTTTTATGGAATAATTTGTATTTCTATGCAAGACCTTTCCAATGGGAAATCATGCTCCTAAAACAGAGGTCGTATGAAAAATTTATGACCTCGAGAAGTTGAGGTACCAACTTACCCATAGGGGCCCACATGAATTTTGGTACCAAGTCATTTTCTCTTCATTTATTTTTCTTCGTGCATGTTCCTGACAAGATTTGGGTATAAGAAGTAGGGACTCAAACCAATCAAGCTATTATAAGATCAGTTGCATTGAACTCGACAACAACCCATGGGGGACAAAAATAAATATGATGGAGCAGGAGATCCTATTAAAATGTTTCTCCAGGAATCCCTCATGTGACAAAGGAATGAAATGATGGACAACTTTGCATGGATCCTTTGATGGTTTTCCATAGGAGAAGCATCTTCATCAAGCGGCCATGCAACCCCCTTCAAGGTACAAGTAAATTTTGATATTCCATTATTTGAAGGACTGATAGATGCAGATGTTTTATATAAATGGTTGAATATGCTCGAAGGGTATTTTTTGGTCCACAATTTTTTCGATAGGGAAAAGATTACTTTTGCACTCCTCAAGGTCATCCCCAATGTTAAATACTGGTGGGATACTTACTTTGAGCAAAGGGCTAGAGAGGAATATGAAATATTTGTGGCTTCCCCTACATGGGATTCATTTCGAGATGCCATTAAATAACAATACTACCCTATTGGAAGCTACGAGGACTAGTACACCAGATGGACCACCCTACGTCAAGAAAGGGACCAGCAAGTACCATATTTCACCAATATTTTCCATACCCTGTGCACCAACTTGGGTATCAAAGACTCTAAGAGACATCTAGTGCTTAGATACCATATTTTTTTGCATAGATAAATTCAAACAAAAATGGATTTTCTGGACATCGCCTCATTGGGCATGACTTATAGATATGCTTTTAAGATCGAGAAAAAATTTAAGAAGAAGAGGTGACAATTTGGATCTACAAACTCCTCGCAGCCGAATAAGGGAAAACGTGGCCCCAACCCACACAACAAGGGACTGAGACAAGATGGCCACCCTTAGGACAACTAGTCCAAGTTGCAACACAAGAAGGGAAATGAGAAGACGAAGAAGGACACGGGAAAATGGTGTGAGTACCATAAAATCCCTTGACACAACACTGAAGAATGTTTCTCCAAGCAGTCGCTCGTGTCCAAGCTAAAGGATGTCAAGTTAGAGGTTGATTCTGATTCCGAATCAAATCTAGGAGGGAAGTGGATTATTGACGTTGAACCCAGTGCCATTGTCACTCCCACCAAATTTAGACCAAGCGAGCAAGAAGAACCAGAGGAAGGGGAATGCCTCTTTCACTCAGAAATGTGGGTAAAGGGGGATCTACTTCATTTAATTGTCGATAATGGCAGTTAGAATAACCTAATCTTAGTAGAGGTCATAAAGTAGCTAGACCTATCAATGACACCGCACCCGCAACCCTACACCATTGATTGGATTCTCCAAGGGAGAGATCCCCATGTCATCCAACAATGTCATCTGCCCTATAACATCAAGCCTTTCAAACATGAGGTATTGTGTGATATTTCTCCCCTTGAAGTTTATGATATTATTTTAGGAAAACCATATTTGTGGAAGTGACATGTTGTGTATGAGTCTAGATCCCACAATGTTATTATTACTTTGGGTAGACAATTGTACACAATACAAAAGGTAGTGTCGCTTAACACTATTCTTTAATCTCTGCTAAGTAATGCAGTAAAGTCATTTCACAGACCGAGAAGTTCGTGTTGGGGTCCTATAATCATAGGTAACATGTTTCTTTTGTTGCTTATTTGGTGTTTCTCCTATGATGAAGACATCTGGCTTGCTGAACTCGGTTAATTCCATTTCCCCCTCCATCCATTTCACCTGATCCTCCATAAACCTATTGCATCCTTCATCCATCGTTGCGATTTTTAGTCCCTCGCCCTTCACTTCTTCACCCCTTCGCCAATCTTATCCCTGCATAAACAAACTTAGGATAAAAAAATGTTAGATTAATAAAGTTAGATTAGACTTATTAATAATAAATTAATTATTAATTAATTAATGATTAATAATTAAGTTAGTTTGTTAATAATTATATTAGTTTACTAGAATAAAAATTAATAAAAAAAATTAAATTAAAACAATATAAAACAATTTAAATAATAATAATAATAATAATTAAACAAATGTTAAAACAAAACATATAATAAATAATACAACGAAAACTAAAATTAAATAAACATAAAACAAAAACACAAAAAACATAAAATATAAAATAAAAGTTAAAAATTAAAACCAAACTACAAATTATCCTAAGTCTAAAATATTTGCGCACTCCTCGTACAACTCGGAACCCCCCTCCCCCACCCCCCCATGTCCCATCAACACCAAGGGGGTCCGAGAAACTAGTATTGTGAGGGAAACTTCTCACCACATAGTGAAATCAGGTCCCCCCCCTCCCAATACCACTTACTGCCTCAAGGGGGGTCCGAGCAAACCACCTTCCCCTACAACCCCCCCTAAAAAAAAAAATCATAAAACCACCTTTTTCGCCAGTTTGACTAGTCTGTTTCTGAAGGTGATTCCAGGCAAACAGAGACGAATTTTCAAAATCCGATAATTTTTTTGTTCAGCACGGGCTGAAGAACAAAAACCTCTCCTAGAATTTACACAGGTGTCGGGAGTAGGAAGAATCGAAGCCATCTTTGAGCCCAAATTTTTTGGCTTCCATTCCTTTTGGTTTCAATCATGATTTTGCAGGATCTGTTTCAGCGAGGTGGAGATTAAATTGGAAAAAATGAAAGAGGTTTTTGTCTAGAACATGCTCATGTACAATAACCTATTTCAGTTTAAACACAAGTGTCACCATTGAGGACGAACAAATGTCTTACTTGACCCCTTTTTTCAGCAATTCGACCCGTCTTTCATGGCTGAGAGTTCAAGATTTTCAGGGGTTTATTTCTATTTTTGGACGAGGTGGTTGAATTCGACCTCGTGATCGTGGGGATATTCTATTATATATATTGTAATAAGTCAAGTGTGCAAGGGTTGATCGTTGAGCTTTTGATTGATGCCCCACAAGGAATAATTTGTAATTTTCCAGATGATCTTCTAGAAATAAAAAGTTGTATCTGCAAGATTCTTGTGTTAGACTCCCTAGTGATGTTTTTCCTCTCTCGGTAACTATTTTCTTACTCTGTAGATCCATTTCATGTTTTCCCTGATCTAATCGTTAAAATAAAGATTAAGAACATAATTTGTTTTGTGCACTTAGTTTCTGGTATTTTAATGATTTGCATGTTTTCGTCTGAAGTTGAGCATAGGAATTCTTAGTTGTTGCTCTTCTTGATGGAATTTCCTTTTGTTTCCTCTCCTTCAATTTCATTTGATTCAATTTGATCCAGTATTCTTTCTATCCTTCCATGTGGGGACAATCTTATAAAGTTAAGAGAGATCCATTTTCAGAAAGGTAGACTCCATGACCCAATGTAAATTCAAGTTTTCAATCTCCCAAATATACCAAATCTAGAAACAAACCTATGTACAGTAATAAATAGCCTAAAATCCCCTTCAAATAAAGCTAAATAATAGAGAGAGATCCCTCTCTGAGTCTTGGAGGGATAGATCCTTGACTCCAAGTGGTTTTGTGGTTACCCCTCCCTATTTCCTCCTTAGCCTGGGAAATTATAGGGTGATAACATAATGGCGACCATACTGGGGATATTTCTCCAGTATTGCACTTCAAGTTCCAGATCTGATCACTGATGGTGGACAGTGACCATACACAAAAAGGATGAAATATTTCACCTAGCGACTCCAATCAACTCCAAATCAGTTCCAAGTCGAAGACTCCACTAGAGGAAGAACCTAAAACATGACAAAACAATCCAGAAAGATCAGGTATTCGAGTTCAAATTGTATTCAAGAAATTTTTGGTTTTATCTGTAATTATAGTATCTCCTATTATAATCTTGGTCAAGAATTTATTGCTAAAATTCATAATGATCAGTTTCAATCTAAAGAAACTCAAAGAATTCATCCTTTACCTATAGCTTTGGTACACACTCTAATATATGTAGATAGCCTAGTGAGACATAAATCTCATGCTTTATCTCCTACCACTGTTGAAATTCCAATTGGCTATAAGCCCCTTGCTTTGCCTCCTATACCTACAAAAATCCCAGATAGATACAAGCCCCTAGATTTTCCTCCTATTCTCCATGACCTCCCTGCCAATTATAACAATAATCTACCAAGGTTTGATGGAGAAAATGTGAAGATCACTAATGAAAAGAACATCCAAAGTATTGAGGATTTTCTTGATCTATTTGAGGTGGAAGAAGATGATGTATGTATCAGGATGTTTTCCCTATCATTGCAAGGTAAAGTCAAAAATTGGTTTAAGAATCTTCCAGCTGCAAGCATTAGCAATTTCCATCAATTTGTAAAAATTTTCCTAGATCAATGAGTGATCATGAGAAATGTCTTTCTCATCCTAGAATAATGTGACCATTTGAAAAGATATCCAGGGGAGACAGTACAACAGTTTTCAGCAAGGTTCAATAAGGTATATCATGCAAGGCTTGTTGATATAAGTCCACCTCCAGGATCAGCTCACTTGAATTTCCCATATGCCTTCGATCCTAAGATGTCATTCCAATTAAGATAAAGGAACATTCGAAGCCTTGAAGAAATGCAAAAAATTGCATTTGATGTGGAAGCTAACTTGCTAAACAAAAGGTCCAAGCTAAGGGAACAAGAGAAAGATAGAACATAAAAGGAACGGATGACATCTTCAGAAGTGAAACTAGATGTCCTGTCAAACAGTAAAAGAGATGATGCAAACGATTAGCAGGAAAAATAAACTTGTTGTTGAAATATCACATGTTCCAATAGTTCCAGAATAGACAAGGATAAATGTCCCCAAATACTTTGCAACTCATCCTTGGTATCATGGATTGGATAACGATTGTTTCATGTATTCAATTCATAACGTAGTCAAATATGAAGTTCCAACTCAGCTTGTTGAAGAGCCATCAGTTGATATGATGTGCATGTTTGATGACCTTGCATAAGTATATGATTTTTCAGGATATGATCATCAGGGTGATGATTATGTGGTTGAGTTTCATGATGACTTCTCATAGAAACCAACACTATCTTCATGGGAAGAAGAAGCCCAATTTTCACAATACAAAAAGGGAAATCAAACTCTCCATACTAAGAAAGATTACAAAGAGGAAAATGCAGAAAATTTTCCAATGAATGCCAAATGTTTTCCCTTATGTTTTTCTTCACTCTTGAGAGAAAAATGCAAGAATATTGTAAATAGAAGGGATTATGGATGTTCTAATGCATCAGTTGAGGAAAACAGGGATGATACAGAATATGATCTAGAGGCACAACCCTTGAGTCTTTTTCAAGTTCAAGCCTCAGATGAAATCACAGAGCCCGTGACATGTAATGAACCTATCTATCTTGATTCCTTTCCCTTATGCTTTAGTTCATTTCATATTATGAGAGGGAATCTTAGTCATATTCTAGTTGAAAATAATAGTGTAAACCATGAGGTTCCAATAGAGTCAATGCCAGAGTCATCTAAAACATTATATGACCCAATAACTGTTATGTTGGATGGTTTTTGTTTTCAAAGTCAGTTTCCATTTACTCATAATGATTTCAGGAGCTGTTATGATATGGATATGATCATACATTCAACTCCAATGTCTTGTTTGGTAGAAGTATTAGTACAAAACTCATCAGATCAAATACAAGCATGTTTCGAGTCACTTGAAGACATAGAGAGCACATGTGTATAACATGGTCAGTAATGGGTTGAATTGACCGAGTCAAAATATCCAGTAATGGGTCAAAGTCTATCTTGATCCAATGGCTATTTATATGGATAAATTCTTCATCACAGAGCCACAATGCATTCCCAGAATTTTTTATGTCTATCAGTTTTATCAAGCTCTTTTTGATGAAGATCAGATTGAAAATATCCACTACATATCATTAACAGTTGTGTTTCTAAGTTCGGTGAAAAACAATGAAAGGACCAAGGTATCAGATCCAATATTTGATTGGTTATATTGGATATTTCATATTGATTAAGGTCATGCATTCTAAGGTTAGAATAGGATGTATATACATAAATAAGATCACCATATCAACATCTTTTAATTATCATATTTACAGTATGCAAATAAGCTTGATGGGAAAACATTCTTTCCATTTCATTTTAGTGTCTCTTTGAAGATTCAGTCACATTTGGAATAGGTACAGGTTACATATTTTTGGATCAACCCAATGGATAAGGCACTAGTCTACATGTTCAGATTTCGGTGGTTCTTGACACCTCTTGAAAGAGATGTCATCCCCAGGTGGAGGCTATGTTGGGGTCCTATAATCATAGGTAACTTGTTTCTTCAACTGCCTATTTGGCGTTTCTCCCATGATGAAGATATCTAGATTGTTGAAATCGGTTAATTCCATTTCCCCCTCCATCCATTTCATCGGATCCTCCATCACCCTGTTGCATACTTCATCCACCGCTGCACTTTCCAGTCCGTCACCCTTTACTTCTTCACCCGTTCTCCAATCTTATCCCTGCATAAACAAACTTAGGATTAAAAAATGTTAGATTAATAAAGTTAGATTAGACTTATTAATAATAAATTAATTAATGATTAATAACTAAGTTAGCTTGTTAATAATTAGATTAGTTTAATAGAATAAACATTAATCAAAAATTAAATGAAAACAATATAAAACAAATTATATATATATATAATTAAACAAATGTTAAAACAAAACATCTAATAAATAATACAACGAAAACAGCCCCCGGGGGGCAGCTCAATTGGCAAGTGTCGTGATATAGCGTGTTATGTACGATGAGGTTTCAAGTTCAAATCCCCTCGACTTACCCGTGCCTGCGGAAGGGGCATACGTATGGCACCTGGAGGTTATAGTGGTAGCGGTTGGAATCGACCCCGTGTCACACGAGTACGAGACCGAACCAGTTGCCGATTCCGCCAGCATAAAAATAAAATAAAAAAAATACAACGAAAACTAAAATTAAATAAACATAAAACAAATAAAAAATAAAATGAAAACACAAAAAATGTAAAATAAAAAATTAAAACCAAACTACAAATTATCCTAAGTCT
>JZKD02S1606491.1:98905-128417 GCA_000966675.3 Picea glauca
TTCCCATCAACACCAAGGGGCTCTGAGAAACTCGTATTGAGAGGGAAACTTGTCACCACATGGTGAACTCAGAACCCCCCTTCCTAATACTACTTAACAGCTCAGGGGGGTCTGAAAAAACCACCTTCCCCTGCAAAACCTCCCCCACAAATTCACAAACCCACCTTTTTCACCAATTTAACCAGTCTGTTTCTGAAGATGATTCTGGGCAAACGAAGACAAATTTTAAAAATATGAGAGAGTTTTTTGTTCCGAAAAAGTTTAAGAACAAAACCCTCTCTTATAATTTACGCAGGTGTCAGGAGCAGGGAGAATAGAGGCCATCTTTGAGCCCCATTTGTCAGTATTCCATTTTTTTCGTTTTCAGTCATGATTTTGCGGGATCTATTTCGGCAATATGGGGATAAAATTGGAAAAACAGAAAGAGGTTTTTGTCCATCACATGCTCATATAAAATAATCTCTTTCATTTTTTATAGAGGTGTCACCATTGAGGAGAAAAAAATGTCTGAGTTGACCCCTTTTTTTAGTAGTTTGGCCCTTTTTTCATGGATGATAGTTCAAGATTTTTAAGGATTTATTTCTATTTTTGGCTGAGATGGTTGAATTAAACCTCCTGATCTTGGATAGAGTATGTTCTATATATTTTAATAAGTCAAATTTGCAAGGGTTTATTGTTGAGCTTTTGATTCATGCCCCACATGGAATACTTTGTAATTTTCCAAATGATCTTCCATAAATAAAAAGTTGTATCTGCAAGATTCTTTTGTTAGACTCCCTAGTGATGTTTTTCCTCTCTGGGTGACTATTTTCTTAGTCTATAGATACATTTCATGTTTTCCATGATCTAATCATTAAAATAAATATTAAGAACAAATTTTTTTCTGTGCACTCTGTTTCTGGTCTTTTAATGATCTGCATGTTTTCGTCTGAAGTTGAGCATAGGAATTCTTAGATGATCCTTTGTTTGATGGACGTTCCCTTATTTTCCTTTCCTTCACTTTCATTTGATTCAAATTGATCCAACAGTCTTTCTATCCTTCCCTGTGGAGACAATCTTAAAAACCAGAGATAGATCCATTTTTAGAAAGGTAGACCACATGACCCAATGTAAATTCAAGTTTTCAATCTCCCAAATATACCAAATCCAAAAACAAACCTATGCACAGTAATAACTAGCCTAAAATCCCCTTCAAATAAAGATAAATTATACCAAGAGAGACATCTTTGAGTCTTGGAGGGATATATCCTTGACTCCAAGTGGTTTTTTGGTTACCCCTTCCTATTTCCTCCTCAGAGATGGAAACTATAGGGTGATAACAGTTCGTATTATTTTTTATCTGTGCTCACAGTAAGTAGAAGGTCATTACCACATATGTGGCCTCTACATATAACCTCTATTTGCAATAGAATATAGTGGATAGGATTGTGGAAGAATACAGAGACATCTTCTCTTCACCCACCGGTGTACCGATGCACTGCAAAGTTAAATATCCAATTTATCTAAACCCCAGTTCACCTCTACCTAATGGACTAGTCTATCTTCACTCGCAGATGGAAAATGACTAAATCATGCATCATATACAAGATATTATTCAAAAGGGTCACATAAGACCCAACTCCTTGTTGATTATTTAGGTTGGTTGTCATTGATTTCAACCCTTGAAGAAAGTTCGATAGTGAATTCTGGTAGCAAAAAGGTTTGGGTAATGGACAGAAGTTTGTTTGATGTATAATGGTATGGGTTTTAATATATTTGAATGTAAGACTATTATATATGTATAGTACATGTCATGCTATTTCTGGTGGTATGTGGAACGTCACATAGCTCCTCATGGTTAGAGATTTATGGCCATGTGAATTTGGAGAACCCTCAAGAGTCATATAAAAGGCCAAAAAGGTCAAAGTAGTCAAAGTGGTTGCAAAAAAGAAATTATTTAAATAAGACTATTCTAGATGTATATCACATGTCATGCCACTTCTGGTGTTATTTGGAACTTCACATAACTCCTCGCAGTTATAGAGTTATGGCCATGTGAAGTTGAAGAACCCTCATGAGTCATCTAGAAGCCCTAAAAAGTTCAAAGTAGTCAAAGTGGTTGAAAAGAAGAATTATTTAAATAATAAAGTTAAGTGATGAGTATACTATAAGTAAAAGTGGATACAAAATAAATTATTTAAATAACAAATTTAATAGAGAAATTACTAAGTGGACAAGTGGTTAGAAGTGGGTTAGCCCTAAAATAAGGAAAGTGGTTTAAGATGGTTAGAAGGTAACCCCTTGTGGAAGCTACATAAAAGTATAAATAAGAGGAAAGAGTCTCTCATTTTAATTACACTTGAACATTTTGAAGATCTATATATTACTAATGTAACCAAAGGATATCTAAGGTGAATTTCAGAGGGAAGGTGAAGTAAAGAAGGCCAAAATTCAAGGGAGGATAAATTCTTTTGATTATGCTTTCTAAGGTATGTTGTTTATAGGTCATCTCACCATTTTCACAATAATTTTTTTTCTAGAATGATTCAGACTGTGAATTATGGAGTTCGTTGAGGAAACATATCCAAGTAGCTGCAATAAAAATTTCATCTTGTGGGTCGTTGTATTTTTGGAGTTACACTTCATGGAAAATAGGGTTTGTGTCTACTCCTGAAACTAGTCTAAAACAAGTGTTTCAGGTAAAAATGTCATAACTTCTTCATAACAGATCCAAATTCATTAAGACAAAATATGTTTGTTAGATTACAGTATGTGGTATTGTTTGTACCATTTTCAGTCCAATACAATAAATATTCCATGCGGGGCACTCTCTCTAGAATAAGCCACAGTTCAACAAGGTATGCCATTTTTTCTATAACTCCTTTTCTGAGAGGTTTGAAGCAGTGAAACATCGAGGAGATCCACAAAAGACACTTAAGAACATTGTGTACTATTTTCAAATATTTATTCATTATAGGTACATAGTTATGATTATTTCAAGTTAGGGTTTTTGACTAATCCAAAATTAGTCATGTGAGACTAAAGTAAAGTTTGATGAAAATGCTAGTCTCGTGTTGTTAAAGTTAAGGAAGGTTTGCAGGTATGTGATCATATACACCAGGTCTATTACAGAGTTACAAATCAGATTTGGATGATGAAGTTGATTAGGGATTTTGGTTGAGGTACATGTTGGGCACATGGTTGAGACAAGTAGTTGATGAGTTGCACATACATGAGGTGTATAGTTGATGATGTTGGTACATATTGATGAGTGATAGTTTATGTGTATATGATGCATGATTGGTACATATTTGGTTCATGGTTGATTCACTCGTTGATGGTACAGGTTGAGGTACAGGTTGGTGCATGGTTGATGCACTTGTTTATGGTACAGGTTGATTACATGTTGTTTATGGTACAAGTTGATTACATGTTGTTTAGTGTAGGTTGATTGGTACAAGTTTACAATAGTATATCTTACAGTGATAGTGTGACAGTGGTTCCATCATTCTACTTCTATGTTAGGGCAGTTGGTTGTAACCACCTTCCTATTGTAGTCGGATAATATTAGGGGTTGTAGCCTCCTTATGCTTGTAGCCAGAGAATTGGGGAGTCAGAGCTTCCCTCGAGTTGTAGCCTGAGAAAATAGGGGGTTGGAGCGTCCTTCAAGTTACAGGTTGAAAATGAAGGAAGCTGGTGCTTCCAATGAATGTAATTCTTAAAGACATATAAGAAAAAACATTTTGTGGTTTTCTCTCGCTTTGGGTTTTCATGTAAAAACATTGGTGTATTGTGTATGTGTATGATTTCTCATTTGTTAATTGTTTATTTACTGTGAAACTATTGGATGATAATGCTACATTGATATAACACTTGAATTTTATGGTTAAAAGGGATTAAATTGCTCTATTATTGATTCACCCCCCCTCTAAGTAATCCAACACTCCTCCCCTTTCAAAAGCCTAATTGTGCTAGTGCAGAAGAAGGACAAGACTTGGAGACTCTACATTGATTAAAGAGAATTAAACAAAATCACTGTCAAGAACTAGTACCCAATTCCCAAGATTGATGACCTTGTTGACCAACTCGAGGGGGAAAATTTCTTCAGCAACATTGACCTAAAGTCTGGCTACCAACAGGTTCTCATCAAACCAACTGATGTATGGAAGACAACATTCAAATATAAAGAAGGTATCTTTGAATGGTTGTTCATGCCCTTTGGCTTAACAAATGTACCAACCACTTTCATGAGGTTGATGGATGATGTATTGAGACCCTTCACCAACTCTTTTGTGGTGGTATATTTGGATGACATCCTCATCTTCAACAGAACTTGGGAAGAGCACATGCGGCATATTCAATAGGTTTTGAGCACTCTGCAACAACATAAGTTATATGAAAACTTGGAAAAATTCTCTTTTGTCATTAACAGGGTCAAATACTTGGGCTACATTTTTTATGAGCATGGGGTACATGTTGATCTAGCTAAGATCGAAGTCATTCGTGATTGGCCAGCCCCGACCACACTAAATGAGCTTCAGAGATTCTTGGGACTGGTCAATTTATACCGACGATTCGTGTTGGTATTGTACCATATTGCATGGGCCCTCATACAGGTGATCAATGGTGGTGGAAGGGAAAATTTTGTGTGGGGGAAGGAACAACAATGAGCATTTGATGATCTGAAACATCGCCTGTGCTCATATTTAGTACTCTCCTTCCCTGATTTGCAACAACCATTCGATATTGAGATTGATGCATCTGACTATGCCATAGGTATAATTCTCACTCAGCATGGTCAGTCGGTGGCATACCATAGTGAGACACTCTAAGATACTGTCCAGAAATACCCCACCTATGACAAGGAAAGTTATTCCATTGTACAAGCATGTTGTCAATGGAAACATTACATTCTGAGAAAGGAGACGATCATCCACATTGATCACAAGTCTCTTCAGTTCATACAGATACAAGGGAAATTGCAGAATGACTGCCATAAGAAGTGGCCCACTTACATGTAGTAGTTCCATATCAACATCAAGTATAAGACATGGATATCAAATCATGTCGTTGACTAACTCAGTCGACCTCCCGTGGTTGCACTCATCACTGTGTTCCATTGTTATGGTCATGAGGCATTTGAGTGGCTTAAAATTTATTAGCAAGATCCAAAATTTGCCACTTAATCCAGATGGATTTCAGTGGCATCCCACCTCTTACAACTGGTTCATTTTGGCAGTTTTCCAGTTTGGCAATTTTTTTTCCTAGTTTCCACGTCCCTGACTTGTGGGGCCATTTTGAGGCCCTAAACAATGTTTTTAGGGCTTGCCATAATCCAAAACGTGTTGTAGAAAAATGTGTAGTCCTTGGATAGACCTTTCCATGGGCTATCGTGCACCTAAAATGGAGATCGTATGCAAAAGTTACAACCCTGGGAAGTTGATGTACTAACTTACCCAAACGGAGCCCACATAACTTTTCAGGCTTCATCTCCTAGGGTTAGGTTTTTGGATGTCTAGGGTTTTTGACATTATTGTTTATTGTAAAAAGGCCTTCAGAGCCTCATTGTAATGATCTTCTTGTGAATGAGCATATCCATCACATCTCTTCTCAGAGATAATCCGCCACCATTCCAACAAGCTTGTTTTCTACTGCATTTTACAATTTCAACTTATTTCCTTATTGAATAGAAAACCAATTTAACCGAATCTTTGTTTTTCTATGTTAAGCATATTTTAATAATTTGTATTCATTTTGTTTTGCTCATAAAATCTATATTAGTGGTATCAGAGAGGTATGCTCCTTATCGTCTTAATGCATATCCCCAATGAGGTCAGGGTACAAAGAATTGAGTCTCGATCTTGTTTCTCTTGAGGACAAAAGATATTGCATGCCCAAACGACCTCCCATGGAAGGAGAAAAGAAAGATGATGGGATAGGAGATCCTTTCAAAATGTTGCTTGAGGAATCCCTCACACAACAGAGGAACGAGATGATGGAGAGTTTCACAAAAATCCTTCAGCGGCTACCAACAAGTGACACATCTTCCTCAAGCGGAGGCACTGCCCCCTTAAAGGTACAAATCAACTTCGATATACCTCTATTTTAAAGTCAAATAGGCGTAAATATTGTATAAAAGTGGTTGAATCTACTAGAGGGATATTTTTATGTCCTTAACTTTTCAAATTGAGAAAAGATTACTTTTGCGCTCCTCAAAGTTTTTTACCCATGTCAAAAATTGGTGGGAAACTTTCTGTGAACAAAAGGAAACAGAGGAACCCTCATTATTTATAGTCGCGACCACTTGGGAATCCTTCATGGATGCTATTAAGGAACAATACTACCCTACCGAAAGTTATGACTACTTGTATACCAAATGGACTACACTGCGGCAAGAAAGAGACCAAGGAGTGCAATATTTCTCAAAAATCTTCCATACCCTGCGCACCAATATGGGTATCAAATATTGAGAGTGATATATGCTACTCAAGTATCATGGTTCTCTACATAGATACATCTATACCGAAATGGAATTTCTGGACATCTCGTCCTTAGGTGCGGCCTATCGATATATCGTCAAAATCGAACTTAAGCTCAAACAAAAGACGTGACTATTTGGGCCTGGGAACTCCTTGGAGGAAAAACCAAGAAAGGGCGGCCCCAACCTACAGAAAAAAGGACGGAGAAAATATGGACAATATCAGGACAACCAGTCCAAGCCGCAAGCAAAGAAGGACACCAGAAAGGCAAAAAAGGATGCCGGAAAGTGGTGCGACTTCCATAAGATCCCTTAGGATAACATTGTTGATTGTCGCTCAAAGCAGTCCCTGGTGGCCTAAGTGAAAGCCTCTAAATAAAATTCAGGTTCTGACACTAATTCAGATTCAGAAAGGGGAAGACCAATCATTGACGTGGAACCGAGTACCACCGCTGCTACCAGCAAGCTCCAGCATGGTGAACTAGATGAGATAGAAGAAGGTGAGAAACTTTTCTATTCATAGATGTGGGTAAAAGGAACCCTATTTTGCTTCATCGTTGATAGAGATATCCATAAGAACCTCATCTCAGCATAGGTCATCAAGCAGTTGGCCCTGGTGACAATGTCGTACCCACAAACCTACACCATTGGATGGCTCTGCCAAGGAAGCAATCTCCGCATCATCCAACAATGTTGATTGTCATATGAAATCAATCCCTTCAAAGATGAGGTATTGTGTGATGTTTCTCCTCTCAAAGTTTCTAATGTTCTTTTGGGCCAACCTTATTTATGAAAACGTCATGTTGTATATGAGTCTAGGCCTCATAGTGTTATTATTACTTTGAACAGGAAATTGTACTGGATACCTAAGGCAATCCCTCCTAGTGTTATTTCCTTGATCTCTGCCAAGAAATGCAAGAAGGTCATCTCTTAGACTAGGAAATTTGTCCTCTTCTTGATTCGCTCTAAGAGTAAGCGAAATATCGTAGCCACATCCAGGGCCTCTATGACCAATCTCTCCACACAACATAAGAAAATGGATAAGGTCATGGAAGAATAATCAAATATCTTCTCCTCTCCTACTAGGTTACCTCTGCACTTCCAGTTTTAGAATCCCATCGATTTGACCCTAGGTGCACCGCTACCCAATGGGTTGGTCTACCATCGCTCTCTATTAGAAAATGAGAAGATTAAGAGGCAGATCCAAGAACTGCTCCACAATGGGAACATATGTCCTAGATCATTGCCTTCTGGGAGCTCAATCATATTGGTGCAGAAGAAATATGGGACCTCGTGAATCTGTATTGATTATTGGGCCCTGAATAAAATCAAAATCTAGAATCGGTACCCAATTCCCTGAATCGATGACCTCCTTGATCAGCTCATAGGGTCCAAATACTTCAGTAAGATTGATATGAAGTCTGGATACCACTAGGTCCCAATAGAACATACAGAGGTATGGAAGACCACCTTCAAGTCAATAGAAGGTCTTTTTGAATGGTTGGTCATGCCCTTTGGTTTGACAAATGCTCCAGCAAATTTTATGAGCATGATGGATGATATCCTGCAACCTTTCACTAGTCCTTTTGTATTGGTGTATATAGATGACATCCTCATCTAAAACAAGACTTGGGCGGAACACTTGCATCATATTCAGTAGGTTTTCCATACCCTATGAAAACACAAACTATATGCAAACTTGGAAAAATGGTCCTTCGACATGGACAGGGTACATTACTTAGGCTACATCGTTGATAAGAATGTGCATATGGATCCATCCAAGATCCAGGGCATCCGGGATTGGCCATCCCCAACCACACTCACTAAGCTTCAGATCTTCTTGGGCCTCACTAATTTCTATCGTAGGTTAGTGTTGGGATTCTCTCATATCGCATGGGCCCTCAACCAAGTAACTAGGGATGGTGGTAAGGAAAAATTTGTGTGGGGCCAATCCCAATAAAAATCCTTCGATGACTTGAAAAATCGTTTGCGCTCATCCCTAGTACTTTCATTACCAGACCTGCAACATCCTTTTAAGATCGAGACAGATGCTTCAGACTATGTTGTGGGTGTCATTCTTACTCAACACGGCCACCCCATGGCGTATCATAGTGATACACTATCAGATGTTGTCCATAAGTACCCTACTTACAAAAAAGAAATGTACTCTATTGTGCAATCCTATCGCTAGTGGAGACAATACATTATGTGGAAGGAGACAATCATCCACACTGATCACAAGCCACTACAATTCATGCAAACCCAAGGAAAATTGCAAAATGATCACCATCTGAAGTGGTGCACATACTCACAACATTTCCACCTCAACATAAAGTATAAAATGGGAAGTACCAATCGAGTTGTTGATTGCCTCAACCGAAATCTAGTCATGACATTCACCACGGGGATAGACTCTTGTGTCCATAAGACCTTCGGATGGCCCCACCTCTATGAGACAGGCCCCAACTTCTCTACCACCTACCAAATGTTGGGAGAAAACTCAGTGGTCGCTAATTTCCATCTTCAGGATGGGTTGCTGTGTGGTCTAGGCCACCTCTATGTTCCATCAAGCGAGTGCGTGAAGCTGATCTAGGAAGCTCACTACATTCGGGTGGAAACACACTTTGGAATCTAAAAGATAGTACCAGTGTTGCAGAAAAATTTCTACTTGCCGAAACTTTGACAAAATGTCGAAAACTATATCAGGTCTTACACCCCCTAATCTATTGCCAAACTGACCACTAAGAAATAGGGTTTGTAAACCCCTCTTCCTACTCCTAAAAATCCATGGAAATCCATTGCAATGAACTACATGTCGGGCCTACCATCCACTAAGAGGGGCAGTGACTGTGTTTTTGTGGTTGTTGATCTCTTTTCCAAGATGGTGATTCTAGTCGCCTACAAGAAGAACATGACTGTAGAGGCCACTGCCAAGATCTTATTTGAATGTGTCTGGGTACACTTTGGGATCCCACAAACCATTGTATCAAATCGGGAGAGTCGGTTCCTCAACACATTTTGGTTGAGCCTCTTGTCACTGCAGGATACCAAGCTCATCAAATCCACTGCCTTCCACCCCCAGACAGATGGCCAAATTGAGGTCATCAATCATAGGATCGTACATATCCTACGCATGTACAATTCCAAGCACCCACGCACATGGGATGAGAGTCTTATGTATGTCTAGCATATCTACAACCGAGCCCTACATATCTCAACTGGACACAACCCCTTTCATGTGGGGTTGGGATTCCAACCATTGGACCCCATGGATGTTTCACTACCCTTGGCGACCACCTTGGTTGACTCACCCCCTGCTCCATTATAAGCTGACAAAGAAACCCGGTTCATTGAATGGATCCAGCACATATGCCAATAGGTTCAGGATATTTTACATAATTCCAATGCCAAGTACAAGCAACGTCATTATCAACATCAGGTGCCACATAAGTTTCAGGTGGGCGACACAGTTTGGTTGCACTTGCAGAAAGAATGGTTTACAAGGCCCCATTGAAAGATTCTCCCAATCCGGTATGGGCCATACACCATCACCAAGGTTGTGGGTGAAAATTATTTTGAGCTCAACATTCCCCCTTTCCTTGGCATGCACCCAGTCTTCAACGTGGCTCTCCTTTGGCCATATTTCCCACCATTATTGGACACCTCAGAGATAATAGAGCATTAAAAACAACATAGCTCAACCCTGAATGCATGAAACAGGAATCTAGTAATTAGATTTTGGACACACATATCAGGGGGACTTGCCAACAAAGGATTCATCTTTATCAACTTGTCAAAGCAGGGCAACTCCTGCACCAAGGCAATTGGCTCACTCGAGGCCAAATTCAACAGAAATTTCCTCATCTGATGGGGGAACAAAAAGAAATGGAGAACATTTCTTCCTAAGGGGGGAGGATTGATCCAGATGGATGTCGGTTGCCTCCCACCTATTCCAACTGGTTCATTTTGCCATTTTTCCAGTTTGGCAGTTTTTTTCCTATTTGTCAGGTCCTTGACTTGCAGGGCCATTTTGAGGCCCTAAACAACGTTTTTCAGGCTCGCCACTATCTAAAAAGCATTGCAGCAAAATGTGTAGTCCTCAGATAGACCTTTCCAATGGGCTATAGTGCACCTAAAACATATATCTTATGCAGAAGTTCTGACCCCAAGAAGTTGATGTACTAAATTACCCAAATGGGGCCCACATGACTTTTGTCGCTTCATATCCTAGGGTTAGGTTTTTGGATGTCTAGGGTTTTTGACATTCCTGTATATTGTAATAAGGCCTTCATAGCCTCATTGTAATTATCTTCTTGGTAATGAGCACAACTATCACATCTCTTCTCAGAGATAAGCCTCCACCATTCCAGCAAGCTTGTTTTTCGTTGCATTTTACAGTTTCAGCTTATTTCCCTATTGAATAGAAAACCAGTTTTATTGTATCTCTGTTGTTCTGTGTTCAGCATATTTTAGTAATCTGTATTCATTTTGTTCTGCTCATAAAATCTAGATCACCACCATGTTGGCATATTTATTACATAGAGAAGGCAGAGTATTTATTTGTCATTGATAGCAAGCTCATCCCGGCGA
This sequence comes from Picea glauca, assembly GCA_000966675.3. NCBI lineage: Eukaryota > Viridiplantae > Streptophyta > Pinopsida > Pinales > Pinaceae > Picea > Picea glauca. Next base: position 109,953 of record JZKD02S1606491.1, read on the forward strand.
TGACGAACAAGAGAAAGTGACAAAACCAACAACATAGCGATGATGGCATGGAAAGATCATAAGCATAAGCTTGGGATGAGGAGAAAAAGTGATCTTTGGATCACCCATCCCGAATTCTCGATGGTTGTAATGTACCTCAAAAAAAACTGTCACAAAAAAAAAAAAAATAAATTGTTTGTACATTTATCCATGAAAATTTCTGAGATTAAAAGTAAGTAAGTTTTTTGTTATAAGGATTGAGTCTGAAATTTTGTTAGAATCCTTACTGTCATTGGCTGTCCTCACCATTCAACTTAAAGTTTCCTAATCGATGATATAAAAGTGTTTACTCTTCACTTCAATGTTTATCTAAGATCCTGTAATCTATAATTACTTTTCTATTTGTCTATACCTATAACACTACCACCATCTTAACAATATGTAACTTTGAGATTTTATGGCCAAATCCCTACATAAAAATATTACCATATGTTTGCAATACAAACGACTTGTAATACGGTTTTTTACTTCCATACCTCTATCTAGAATGAAGACTCTCCAACATTATTTTACTGGTCCTCTCACTACACTAATAGAGTTGTTCCTATAACAAACATTCTTACCATGTTACTATAGTTTTTGTGGAAAACAGAGGTTAATCAAGTTTCGGCGATTACTAATGCCGAACAAAACAATGGACCATGCTATTTTCCGAAGATCCGAAATATGGAGAGACTGTGGGCCCAACACTTCAGGGTTTTAGGGTTTCATGAGTACAACAGCCCAACATCAACACACAACAACTCCTGAAATCACGAAAGGTGACCAACATTTCGGGGTTTTGGAGTTCGGGATTTCGTGAGTACAACACCCAACATCAACACACAACAACTCCCGAAATTGCGAAAAGTGACCATCATTTCGGGATTTCAGAGTTCGGGATTTCGTAAGTACAACACCCAACATCAGCATACAACAACTCCTGAAATTGCGAAAAGTCACCAACATTTCAGGATTTCGGAGTTCAGTAATTCACGAGTACAGAAGCCAAACATCTACACACAACCACTCCCGAAATTGCGAAAAAATGACCAGCATTTTGGGATTTCTGAGTTCAGGATTTCGTGAGTACAATAGCCAAACATCAACACAAAACATTTCCCAAAGTTGCGAAAAGGTAAAGTGGGATCAACACATCATGGTTTCGGGGCTTGAAATCCCATGACTTCAAAAGTCAAAACATCAAAACACCACAATTTTCGAATCGCGAAAGGAAAGTGGGACCCGCATTTCAGGGTTTTGGGTTCCGGGACTTCGTGACTACAAGTACTGAACAACAACATATACAAACTTCCGAAATGCAAAAAACAGGAAAGGTGAGACCCACATTTCAGGATTTCGGGGTTCGAAACTTCGCAAGTTCCAGTATCCAAACATCAACATATACAAACTTCCGAAATGTGAAAAAAAGGGAAAGGTGAGACCCTCATTTCAGGATTTTGGGGTTCATAACTTCACGAGTTCCGATGTTCAAACATCAACATATACAAACTTCTTAAATGCAAAAAAAGGAAAGGTGAGACCCACATTTTGGGATTTCGGGGTTCGGGGTTTCACGGTTTCCAATGCCCAAACCTATCCTACAACAACTCTTGAAATGTGAAAGAAGGGAAAAAGGATTAGCACTTCAGGGTTTCGTAATTTCCTAAAATTCATCATAAACCTTAACTGTGTAAAGGGTAGACCGTTTTAAACAAAACAAGGAAAGCATAAAAAACTTCAGATAGGCATCAAATCTCATGATTGTTTAGCATTTGATAAACAAAAGGGGTTTTCCAGATCTCTTTAATTTTCCAAATTTTTCCCTTTACTGGTGTCCTTACTTTCATTCTATGAGACACTAGGTGTGGAAGGATTCAATATCCATTTACCTAATAGAATTCCGAAGGTCTAACTAATGAGTTTTATATGCTTATATTCTATAAAATGGTACAATAGGATAACAAATTTCTGTATAAGGTAATTTATATTATATTCACTTAGAGTTCCTTTTAATCAATGTATTATATGTTAATAGTACTAGATCTGTGCATCTAGTATATACATGATTGTGAATTTTATTCCATAAGAGTTTGGATGTCTATTACGAATTACGTGATGACAGACAAACATATTACATTCACGAAGGTAATTTCATCTTCCGCAACAAATATATATATATATACTTCAACAGTCAGATGTGAACATTCTAGCAGATGTATTATAACTATATATAGATACAGATTTCCTTCACACATATTCCTCACACAAAAAGATATTATCATTCAATTAGTTTACTTTAATGCAATTAGATATAATCACCCAACAGATACATGATATCAATCATACATAGCCATTCAAAATAGAGAAGGGTAGATCAAGATATCTTAATCAGATTTGTGGAAAGACAAAGGGAATATCCACCTTCCTCCCAACCATAGAATAGGGCAGCCAAAGTCACTTTCTCGATTCACCCCCTAGCCTGACCATGAATCCATGAGGGAGAACTTGGAAACTCCTCTCCAGTAATGTCCTTCAATTCCAACAGTTATCCTCTTGCCTCACACTTACTCAACAGTGCTCATAATAGTAAGGAAAATCTGTTTTAGAAGGCTCCTCTTCCCTCACACTAAATTCGTAGTGTTCATAACAGAAAGAGATATCAAAAATCCTTTTCCCAACATACTTGGCACCGTCTTGCCTCCTTGCATATGCTATTTATCAATTTTTGCCCTGGTCTTTTTCCCTCCTTTGTGGATTTTCGCAGTTCTCTTAATCCCTGATTTTCAAAGGCTACCAGTGGACAAATCTATGATTTTCCACTTCTCATAATCATCCTAGAGGCAATTCCAACATGTTCCCCACTCATGGAATCATGGTCAGATGATTTTAACATGGTTGTTCCATTTGTCCTCCTGCAATTAATTAATTGATTTTATTATGTTGGGATACAAGTGTCATAGTCAATTAGTTAGTTGAGTCCAAACAGATCTCTACCCAATAGTCACAATAATTATACACAATTATTAAATTCAAATTTCAGAATTGCCATAGATGGCAAAAATTTTCCAGATTCGAATTTGCCAAAAACGGAAATAAATTTCCAGCACATAAAACAATATTTTATTTTTGGGGGATGTCACAATGGCCATCATATCTGAACGAATATAGGAGGAGCACAGAAGAGGAGAAATTATCTTATGTCTCATATCTGAGTGTGAAGACCGAACATCATCAGATCCAGAAGAAGGAGCACAATCTTTAAGTACAATATGAAGAGGGACTACAAAGTCCCAAAAGAAGGAGGATTGTTGATCCAAGAAGGACATGTGGTGAAATATCAGGTCATGATAAAAAATTTGTTTCAGAGTTTCGTAGAATGGGAAATCCAAAAGGAGGAGGTGCTCTAACCCCTCAAACTTGTGATATGCGAAATCGCAATAAACAATCTTGATCGTTGGATGTAGACTACACATGGTGAGATGTCATCCTTTTGTTGACTGGAAATTCAAAGGAAGGAGGAGCTATATCCTTTGAAATCATGAAACCATGATTCAATCTGAGTCATTGATCAAGGGAGAGCGTGGACTGTTGATCTGACTCCATTTCAGAGTTTCGGTGATCGCGGGATGGAGAGTCAAGATTCCTCATCACAAGATTCCCGAAATTGCGAGTCGCAAAAGAGATTTATGAATAAGCGATTGGTTACAACCATGGGCATGTGAAGGAAGGAGCTTTCAAGTTGCAAGGCTGCATTTCATGACCGAAAGTTGGAAGACTCATTGTGACTCGCAACAAAATTCGCGAAACGTGAAATTGCATAGTGCATGTTGGTGTAGTCGGTGGTCACGAAAAGGGAAGGTACTAATTGCTAAGCCCTATTTTCATAGATTGTGACATGGAAAGTCGATATGCCTCACCAAAAGATATATGAAATGCGAAATGCGAAATCACTTTTTGATTAGCCTGTGGTCACAGTGAGTGGGCACATGGGATAAACATGAGATCTTGCGGATGTAATCCAATGGTGATAGTGAATTGGGAATCTAATAGAAGTGCTATTGTTCCACCTCATGATTAATTGTTCAGTTACAATTCAGTTACAATTTAGTTAGCTGAACTGAATCATGATTCTTTAACAGTTGGTGATTCAGTTGCTGAGGCATTTTTTCCCAAGGGGATTCGAGGTGTAACTGAAGAGGTTGGTGTGGATAAAAAGGGATATGCAGTGACTTTGTACGGATAGATGTTCTGACTGAAAAATGAAGTAAAATGGGAGAAAGGAAAATATCAGAATGCACAGTGTGATATCAAACTCAGAAATGATAAAGAGAATATGAACATAGCAGAAGTATAATGAAGAAGAGAAGAATTGCATAATAGAGGAGACGTGGTAATAGTTGATATAGCTGTACTGATGGTTATTCATTCATTTTTATAATCAAGGGGGTTGGGTGGTGCTAGGGAGGACTTTGGTCCTCTAATATTCAAGTTGGTTCTTGACTATTGGAATTTGTGTCTTCCATCTAGTTGTGTCTAGAAAAGCAGGGTGGCAGGGTGGTGCTAGGGAAAACACAGAGTTTTTTGTATGCAAGTTAGTGCTTGTATAAGTCCAGTTGGTGTTGGAACAATTAGGGCATTGATGCTTCCTTCTAGTGGGTGATAGAGAAGTAAGAGCATTGGTCCTTTCAACAAGTTGGAGCTTGCAAAATAGAGGTATTAGCCTCACTTTGAGTTGGTGCTCAAAGATAGATGATGTACAGAACTTAAAATATTACCTATCATTCAAAGAAGAAGAGGTTTTCTCGCTTTATGGGTTTCCTCGTGAAAATATATCTTTGTGTATATCTTATGTGTGATTGATGTTCTTTATTTATGTTGTTCATATATTTTATAATATTGATGGTCACTTGGAAGAGATTGAAAATTATTTTGAATAAGTCATATATCGTTTAAGCTCAGTAACAACTTATTCACCCTGCCTCTTAGTTGTCTTACTAATTTCAACAATTGGCATCATAGCGGGTTCCTTTGACTTAAAGGTATATCTATAAGCTTAAACATAACAATTCATGAAGGGACTTTGGCCAATAATCCTCCTCTCTTTGATGGAACGATTTTTTCCTTCTAGAAGGTTAGAATGAGAACATACTTAATGGCCTTAGGTGCTGAATTTTGGGATGTAGTAGAGACTGGATATACAAAGTTTGTTGTGCTAGCTTCCAAGGATGATAAGTTAGAGTTTATATTTAATGCTAAGGGAATGAATGCTATCCTAAATGGACTTGTTGAAGCTGAGTTTGTAAAGGTGATGCATCTTGAAACTGCCAAAGCAATTTGGGATAAACTTATTAGCAGTTATGAAGGAAATGAGAAAGTAAAAGATGCCAAACTTCAAACATATAGATTGAAATTTCAACAACTAAAGATGAATGAAGATGGAACAATTACCAAGTATTTTTTAAGAGTTGAAGAACTTGTGAATGCCATGAAGGGTCTTGGTGAAAAGATTGAAGAATCATTTTTAGTTCAAAAGATTTTAAGATCTCTGCTTGAAAAATTTAATCCAAAAGTCTCTGCAATAGAAGAACTAAATGGTATTAAAACTCTATCCATTGATCAACTCCTAGGAACTCTAACTACATATGAAATGAGAATTAGCAAAGATAAATCCATTACTAGAGAAGCATCTTTCAAAGAAGACAAGGATGTTGACTTAGAACTAGATGATATTGAGGAAAAAATTGTGAGAAGGTTAAAGAAAGGATCAAGAAAATACCAAGGCAAGCTTCCCTTCAAATGCTTTAATTGTGGTAAAATAGTTCATTTTTCATTTAAGTGTCCTCACAAGAAAAAGGACCAAAAGGACCAGAACTTTGATGATGAAAAGAAATAAAATTTAAGAAATATAATAAAAAGAAAAGTTTGTGTGCAAACAATGATGACTCCTCAGAAGACATAGATAGTGATTTATCCTGTGAAGACAAAGTGGATGATTTTATGCTTATGGATATGGGATATCTTGATGATGAACATTCAATAGGTGAAATGGATGACGAAGAAGTCGTGGTGGATATGGAAGGTGAATTAATCAGTGCTTTGGAAGAAATTGACAGACTCAAACATAAGAAGAGAAAACAAAAACAATTGTTGATGTATTTTAAAATGAATGGTAAAAAATTTGATGAAGACTCTGCTCTACTAAAAGTGGAGTTAGAAGAGGCAAATAAAATAGAAGACATTCTGAAACAATAATTATCAGAGAAGAAAGCGAGGTGTGAATCCTTAGAAGAAGAGATAGTAAAAAACAGAAAGGAAATGGAGAAGTTTAAGGCATTGTATCACCAAAATCTTTCAACTATTAAAACATAACAAGGTTTAACCTCCATTCTAAATCAACAAAGGAGTCCAAAGTTGAAAGCAGGATTGGGCTATGAAGAAGGATAAAGTAGTGATCATTCAAGTAACACAGAACCCATCAAGTTTGTCAAATCTACAATCCTTGACAACAACCACTCTATAGAAACAAAGAAAGAAAATCAGTGACCAAGAAGGAATGAAAAAGAAAGTACCAGAACTAATCAGAGAAACTATCAGCATGGAAGAAATTGATCCTCTCAAAGAAGACAATTGTTTTCCAGGTACAAAGGATTTTTCTATGGATATTGTTTTTTATGTTCTAACTTTGGTTACAAATCTATAAATTGTTGTTTAATATGTAGATATGAGCAAACAAGTTATTAAAAGAATAGTTATCTGCAACAAAAAAGATTAAGACAACCAAGCAAAAAACAACCATAGACTATAAATCATATGAAGGTTGGGAGGACACAGGTGAAACATAACAACAATTATGAGCATAAAAAATGTTATTATCTGCTATTCAGTGAACCTGAATGTTATAACTGCCATAATTATGAACATAAAGTTGTAGACTGTCACTTAAAGAACTTTAAGTCAGATCTGAATCCTGCTGCTGAAAATTTCAAGGTTTGGAAGAAGAAACAAGATGATCAGTGTGGATTAGTGTTATCAGCCCAAAGAGAAAAGAATCCCTGGTATATTGAGAGTGGATGTTCCAAACATATGACTGGAGACAAAAGTAAGTTTCTAACTCTAAGTGAAAACAAATCATGGAATGTAAGGTTTGGAAATGATGCACCAAGAAATATAAAAGGTAAACGAATGGTAACCTTGAGTAATGGAAAAGGAAAAGCTCAAGATGTGTTGTTTGTAGTTGGTCTGAAACATAATCTACTAAGTGTCAGTCAAGTTTGTGACAGAGGATGTGAAGTTGTTTTTACTTCTAAAGATTGTAAAATAAAGTCTGTGAATTTAGGACAACTGGTTGGAAAAGGGATAATAACAAAAAGCAATGTCTATGTGTTAAAAGAAGTATAAGAATAATGTCACTTAAGAAAGTATGATGAAAGTTGGCTATGGCATAGGAGACTTGGACACCTAAATTTTGATCATATAATCAAGTTTATAAACAATGGGGTAGTAAAAGATATTCCAAAGATATCAAATCCATATGACTATGTTTGTAAACCTTGCTAGATAGGAAAGCTTACTCGGACACAATTCAAATCTAAAAACTTTCCTTCAACAGAAAAACCTCTCTAGTTAGTACATATGAATTTATGTGGACCATCAAGAAAATAAGGTATAAGAAAAGAAAACGATTTTATGTTGATTATTGATGATTATTCTAGACTAACGTGGTTTTCCTTTTTGAAGGAAAAATCTGAAGCATTTGACAAATTCAAAGTGTTTAAGGCTCTGACTGACAATCAAACAGGAAAAAGATTGAAGGCGGTAAGGTCTGATAGAGGAGGAGAATTTAGTTCATGGAACTTCAAAGAGTTATGTGATAAACATGGAATCAAATGAGAATACACTATTCCAAGAACTCCACAACAAAATGGAGTAGTTGAGAGGTAGAATAGATCATATCAACAGATGGCAAGATCAATGATGAATGAAAGGAATATTGCTCAGACATATTGTGTGGAGGAAATACATACAATTGTTCATATTCTTAACAAATCTCGTCTAAGGCCACACAGTGAAAAGACTCCTTATGAACTATGGTTTGGAATACCTACCTCAATCAAGCATTTTAAAGTCTTTGGGAGTAAATGTTATATCAAGAATAATGATGAAAATATTGGCAAATATGATGATAGGGCTGATGAAGGTATATTCTTAGGTTATGCTACAAACAGTAAAGGGTACAAATGCTACAATAAGAGGTTGCATAAATTGGTTGATTGTATCGGCATAAATTTTTATGAAGAAATCCTGATCAGAAATGTAAGAAGTGTTGAACCAAGCACAAAATATATAATTGAAGATGAAGATGAACAGGTCCAAGGATCAGAAAGGGAAGAATCAGATGAAGATGAAGATACAAATACTCAGGTTGACACAAATCAACAGAAAGAAACAAAACCACCTCTCAAATTTTTTAGAAAGAATCATCCTGAAAATAAGATAATTGGAGATATAAATAGAGCTCAGACAAGAAGGAAATTGATTAAAGACTCAGAACAATCTCAAGTTTCCTTTTTATCTATGATTGAACCTAAAAAATTTGATGAAGCCAGCAAGCATGATGACTAGATTAGAGCTATGAATGAAGAGCTTGATTAGATTGAGAAGAAAAATACTTGGGAGCTTGTTCCTAGACCTGAAGGTAAGAATGTAATAGGTTCCAAATGGGTGTTCAAGAATAAAATGAATGAAAAAGGACAAGTTGTTGGAAATAAAGCCATATTGGTCTGTAAAGGGTATGCACAAGTTGAAGGTCAGAATTTTGATGAAACCTTTGCACCAGTGGAAAGATTGGAATTGATCAGAATGTTTCTTTCATATTCATGTCATAAGAACTTTGAAGTGTATTAGATGGATGTTAAGTCAACATTTCTTAATGGATATCTATAGGAAGAAGTATATATGGAGCAACCTGAAGGATTCTCATTGACAGATAATCCTGACTATGTTTGCAAGATGAAGAAGGTTTTATATGGACTGAAACAATCACCACGAGATTGGTACTATAGAGTTGACAAATTTTTATAAGACAAAGGGTTCAAGAAAGGTATTGTTGAAAACAATCTCTACATTAAGTCTGAAGGTGATAATTTACTAGTTGTTTTGGTTTTTGTAGATGATATTATTTTTGGTTGCACTAATGGATCCTCTGTCCAGTGGTTTTCTAACTCTATGCAAATAGAGTTTGAGATGTACATGATAGAAGAAGTATCGTACTTTCTTGGTTTACAAGTAAATCAAAGTTCTGCAGGAATATTTATCTCACAAGAAAAATATTTGAAAGAGATGTTGAAGAAATTTCAGATGGAAGATTTGTCTCCTATTAGTACACCTATGGGGGTTGGTTGAAAGCTCAGTAAAGATGATATTTCAGGCGATGTTGATCAAAGGACATATCGATCAATGATAGGCAATATTTTTTACATCACAACATCTTGTCCCGATATAATTCAAGTTGTTGGAATGGTAGGTCATTATCTGTCTTCTCCTAAAGAAAGTAATTTAGTAGCTGTAAAAAGGATATTCAAATACTTGAAGGGCACAATGACCTATGGTCTGCGGTATCCTAGAAATCAGAATATTCAGTTAGCTGCTTATTCAAACGTTGATTGGGAAAATTGTGTGGATGAGAGAAAGAGCACCAGTGGAGGTGCATTCTTCCTGGGTGACTCATTGGTAGCATTGATTAGTAAGAAGGAAGGATCTATTTCCTTATCAACAATAGAGACAGAGTACATTGTTGTTGCTACTTGCTGCACTCAGATTTTATGGATGATCCAAACTCTTGCAAATTTGAAGGTAAATTATGTTGAATCGATAACAATTCATTGTGATAACACCAATGCCATTAGTGTCTTCAAGAATCCCGTTCTTCATCCCAAGACTAAGCATATCCCAATAAAACACCATTTTCACAGAGAGCAAGTTACAAAAAAAATTTTTCAACTCAATTATATTCCTTCCATAGAACAAATAGATGATATCTTTACTAAACCATTAGCAGCGACCCCTTTTGGATATCTTCGTCAGAAGTTGGGGGTTATAAATTCTTTGGTCTAATCTGTTCACATGGTCAAGGGGAGTACTTCTTGAATGTATGTTGTATTTCTAAGATGCTCATAGCTGACATGGGGAGCATGTACTACAGTATCTCAGGGGGAGCATGTCTCTTCTTCGACATTGATGTCAAAGGGGGAGAAATGTGATAATGGTAAGGATGCTACAGTGGTATGGTTGGATGTCCAGGCAGAGTAGTGTTTAGGTTCTTTAAGGTTTCCATCAATGACAAATGGGGATATTGTTGGCATATTTATTACAGAAAGAAGGCATAGTATTTGTTTGTCATTAATGGAAATATCAACCCGATAATGACAAACAAGAGAAAGTGGCAAGACCAGTAGTGCAACGATGATGGCATGGAAATATTAGAAGCATAAGCTCGCTATGAGGAGAAACAGTGATCGTTGGATCACCCATGCCAAATTCTCGATGGCCGTCAGATCTGAAGGAAGACATGAAGAGTGCGCAGAAGAGGAGAACATATATCAGGTATCAGATCTGAGCGTGAAGACCAACCATCATCGGAACAATAAGAAGGAGCACAATATTTAAGTACAATATGAAGTGGGATTACAAAGTCCCAAAAGTAGGAGGACCATTGATCTAAGAAGGATACGTGGTGAAAGATCATGGCACCACAAAAACTCTATTTCAGAGTTTCACATATTGGGAAATCCAAAAGGAGGAGGTGCTCTAACCCCTCAAACTTGCGATATGTGAAATTGTGATAAACAATCATGATCGTTGGATGCAGACTACATGTGGCGAGAGGTCAGCCTCTCCTTGACTAGAAAGTTAAAGGAAGGAGGAACTCTATCCTTTGAAATCATGAAATGTGAAACTACGATTCAATCTGAGTCGTTAATCAAGGGAGAGCATGGACCATTGATCTGACTCCATTTCAAAGTTTTGGTGATTGTGACATGCAGAGTTGAGACACCTCATCACAGGATTCCCAAAATCGCAAGTCGTGAAAGTGCTTTATCGATAAGCACTTGGTTACAACCATGGGCACGTGAAGGAAGGAGATTGCAAGTTGCAAGGCTCCATTTCGTGACCAGGAGTTGGAAGAGTCAGAATGACTCGCAACAAAATTCATGAAATACGAAATTGCACAGTGCCTGTTGGTGTAGCCGGTGGTCATCACTGGTGGTCACGAAAAGGGAAGGTACTAATTGCTAAGCCCTATTTTGTAGATCGCGACATGGAAAGTCGAGATGCCTCAACACAAGATATTCGAAATGCAAAATGCGAAATCACTTTTTGATTAACTTGTGGTCACAGCTAGTGGGCACATGGGATAAACGCGAGATCCTGTAGATGTAATCCAACGATGATGGTGAATTGGGAATGTGATCGAAGGGATATTGTTCCACCTCATGATTAACTATTTAGTTACGATTCAGTTAGATTAATTGAATCATTATTCTTGAATAGTTGGTGATTCAGTTGCTGAGGCGTTTTTTCCCAAGAGGATTCAAGGTGTAAGTGAAGAGGTTGGTGTGGATAAAAAGGGATATGCAGTGATTGTGTACAGTCAGTTGTTCTGACTGAAAAATGAAGTAAAATGGGAGAAAGGAAAATCGTAAAATGCACAGTGTGAGATCAAAATCGGAAATGATAAAAAAAATATGAACAGAGTAGAAGTATAATGAAGCAAAGAAGAATTGCAGAACAGAGGATAAGTGGTAAGAATTGATATATCTATACTGATGGTTATTCATTTATTTTTATAATCAGGGAGGTTGGGTGGTGCTAGGGAGGAATTTGGTCCTCTGATATTCAAGTTGGTGCTTGAATATTGGAAGTTGTATCTTCCATCTAGCTGTGGTTAGAGAAATAGGGTGGTAAGGTGGTGCTAGGGAAAACACAGAGTTTTCGGTATGCAAGTTGGTGCCTGTATAAGTCTAGTTGGTGCTAGAACAATTAGGGAGTTGATGCTTCCTTCTAGTGGGTGCTAGATAAGTAAGAGGGTTGGTCCTCTCAACAAGTTCAAGCTTGCAAAACAGAAGCAGTAGCCTCACTTTTAGTTGGTGCTCAAAGATAGATGATGTACAGAACTTAAAAGACTGCCTATCATTCAAAGAAGAAGAGGTTTTCTCCATTTATGGGTTTCCTCATGAAAATATGTCTCTGTGTATATCTAATGTGTGATTGATGTTCTTTATTTATGTTGTTCATATCTTGTATAATATTGATGGTCACTTGGAAAAGATTGAAAATTATTTTGAATAGTTCATATATCGTTTAAGCTCAGTAACAACTAATTCACCCCCCCTATCAGTTGTCTTAGTAATTTCAACACACCACCTATCAAATCTTGGGTACATAGACGACTGTCACCAATTTTCACATTTAGGATGGACTATTATGCCATCTGGGCCATCTTTGTGTTCCTACAAGTGAGCAAGAAAACATGATTTGGGAGTCCCACTACAGCCGGATGGCAGGACATTTTGGCATGGAGAAAACTGTGGTCATTCTTCAGAAACATTTTTATTGGACAAAAATTCATTAGTACGCCATAAATTATATCAGATCTTCAACTTCTTGTGCCATTGCCAAGCCATCCATCAAGAAGCAAGTCTTATACACCCCCCTTCCTACTCCTGAGAATCCTTGGGAATCCATCTCAATGGATTTTATGTCTGGCCTTCCGTCCACCCAGAAAGGCAATGGTTGTGTATTTGAGGTCGTTGATCGGTTTTGGAAGATGGCCATCCTCACACCCTGCAAGAAGAATATCACAGTGGTAGATATTGCCAAGTTCTTCTTCGAACAAGTGTGGGTCGATTTTGGGATACCGTAGACACTCATCTCCGACTGGGACAATAGGTTCCTCAATACATTTTGGTCACGTCTTTGGTAACTATTGGACAACAAGCTCACTAAATCCATTTCTTTCCACCCCCAAACAGATGACCAAACAAAGGTCATCAATCGGATGATTTTGCACATCCTATGCATGTACAAATATAAGCATCCACGTACATGGGATGAGATTCTCTCATATATTAAACACACTTACAACATGGCTCTCCATAGCTCCACCGAACATAGCCCATTTTAGGTGGGGATGGGATTCCAACCCTTGGGTCCCATTCATGTTGCACTACCTCTTGCCAGCACAAAGATATAATCTTCCGATGTTTAGTCTGAGACCGAAAAATCCACCAGATTCATTGAGCAGATTCAACACATATTCCAACAAGTCCAGGAGATTTTTCATAAATCCAATGCTAAGTACAAGCAATTCCATGATCAACACAAGGTATCGCACCAATTTCAGGTTGAATACAAAGTCTAGTTACATTTGTAGAAGGATAGTCTCACAGGACCCCATGAGAATCTCTGTCCACTTTGCTATGGGCCTTACATTATCACTAAGGTTGTGAGTAGCAATGCTTTTGAGATCAATACACCACCCTTCTTTGGCCTGCACCCAGTGTTCAATGTGGACCTTCTCCAACCATATTTTCCACCATTATTGGACACCTCAAAGATCACATAACAACTGACACCAACATAGCTCAACCCTGACTTCATGCCACAAACATCCACTCATCATATAGTAGACACATAGGCAAAGGGAACTCGCCAGCAGAGGATCCAACTTTATCAGGTTGTCAAGGTAGGGCAACCCCTACACCAAGGCAAGTGGCTCACTCGAGGCCAAATCCAACAGAATTTTCCTCATGTGATGGGGGAGCTCAATGCAATGGAGACCACTTCTTCCTAATGGGGGAGGATTGATCTAGGTGGATATTGGTGGCCACCCATCTATTCCAAATGGCTCCTCTTGTTTGTTTTTAGTTCAACACATTCTTATGTACTTCTTTGTAATTGTGGGTTCTACACTTTTGGGGTTTTTTGAATCCCTAAACATCTTCCAGGTGGATATTGGTGGCCTCTCACCTAATCCAACTGGCTTATTTTGTATGTTTTCATGTTAGCACATCTTGTTGTACTTCCAGGGCCATTTTAGAGCCCTAAACAATGTTTTTTTGGCTCACCACAGTCTAACTGTAGTTGGAGTCAGAGTTTGACAGCATAATGTGCCTAAAACAGAGGTCGTATGCCAATGTTATGACACTGGGAGGTTGAGGTACCAACTTACCCATATGGACCCACATGAATTTTGGCATTTCACCTCCTAGGTTTAGGTTTTTGGATGTCTATGGTTTTGGAATTCATGAGTAATATCAAAAAGGCCTTTAGAGCCTCATTGTAATGATTCTTCTCGGGTGAATGCACATAGCAGCCACATCTCTTCTCAGAGATAACTACCACCATTCGAGCAAGTGTTTTAGTTCTGCAGTTTTACAGTTTTATCCTATTTCATTTATTCAATAGAAGATAGTGTTCATAGGATATCTATGTTTTTTTTCATATCTCAATGTTTATTGTATTATGTATGTTAACTAGTTCATTTCGCTCATAAATCTGGATCACACGTACTCGATTTGTTTAGTTTATTTGAAGAAGAGGTACGATGACAATATAATGTGTTGAACCCATATCCCGAAATCCGTTATTTCAAAGAAATTGTTTTATCCTAATATTATGAGTTGAACCCATACTCATAACAGGGTATTTTATTTGTAATATTCTATTAAAAAAAATTGTGGCTATTTCATTATTTTAATTTTAAGGAGGAACGTAATAAAAGGCCAGTTGTGGCATACTTCTCATTAGTTTAATTTTAAGGAAGGTGTGTAAGATTTTTTCATGGGGGCATCCATAAAAAAATAAAAGAATATTTTGGGCTTTCTTCGTACAAGTTTGTACTAAGTTACAAAGAGATAAAATACTTTATTGGGGTTTTCTCCATAAACAAAAGTTAGAAAAAACTTGTTAAAAACATTTTGACGTTTTTTTTTAGAATTTAAAAAGAAAAAATGGCTTCCAGTAGCATTCTAGCACAACCATATATCTCAGTTCTCACAAGGGATCAAGATTTTATGGTAAATTTTTATTATCATTTTATATTTTTGGAGCGATTCTTATCTTCCACCACCCCCTAGTTTATCTGGTAAAATTTATGATTTTTGGGTGATTAAGATGAGAACCAAACTACGTACATAATATTTATGGGATATTGTGTTGAATGGGTTTGAAGAACCCTTAAATAGGGAATCCTATGAGAACATGATTCAACATGACAAGGATCAACTCATAGAAAACAAGAAATGTGATGCAACATCATTGTCTCTCATTCCACAAGGCTTGGATGAGAATTTTTCCCAAAATTGTAGCAACAACCAAGTCCGAAGAGGCTTGAGATATTATGGAGATGACATATAGTGAAAGGGGGAGGAACACTAATCAACATCAAGCTGAGTTACAGAGTGTTGCAGTTGTTGATGAAGTGTTTTTTGAAACATAAGAAGTAGACGAATTTGACATTTCATAAATAATTGAAGAATGTACGGAAGAACCAGATAAAAAGGTAACCATCAATGTTCTTAAAGTTATTGCAGGAGTGGAAGAGGAGATGAAAGAAAATAAAGATGTTTTTGATCTTACAAAAGTTATTGCAGTAGTGCAAGAGGAGATGAAAGAAAATAAAGATGTTTTTGATCTTACAAAGGTTGACATAAATGTTAAATCAATAGTAGTTGAAGTAAAAACATATGCAGAAGACAAATATGATGAAGAAATATTGAAGAATACGATCGAAGTATGTTGAAGAAGAAGAAACGCTATGCAGAATATAAAGTTTGGAGGAAAAAAATAAAAATCTTGTAGAGCATATAGAGTACAAGCTACACCAACATAAAGTTAAAAAGGTAAAACTATTTTTTTTTGTTCATCTCAAATGTTGTAAGCCTAGTTGATACTTAGACTAGCAAGCCATCCCATTATAAATTTTGTAAGGCTATAGAGACAAGATTGTCAAATTGCCATGGTTAGTGTTAGAATTGTTAGCCCTTGCAATTAAGGGGGAGTGTTGGAATATGATAATTACTCCCGTTACTTTTTTTTGGAAAGTTAGCTAATTTTGGACAGTTCTAAGTTTAGATAATTCACGAAGAGTTTTAGTTAGTTTCAATTAGTTGAAAAAATCTCTAGAAGAAGTGAGTTAACAATTTTCTATTATTAGTAATTTTTGTGTATTTTATTCTCTTTAGAAAAATGATGAAAACATGAAAAGTTTTAGGTCTGCAGTTCTTGAGTCTTAAGCACTGTGTTTTTTTTTTTTTTTCTGAATTAAAATACTATTATTAGCATAGGCTAAATCTTCTACGAAATGGTCATTTTTTCAGGGGATATTTGCTCAAAATACGATAAGAAAAATTATTGGATTAGTAGATTTGAGTGATTATTTCTGTATAATCCTAGTGTCCTCCAAGTTTTTCGGCATGCTGAATCTATTTCTGCATTCAAAAATGGATTTTGAATAACAAAAAATAGTAATTTGTGTAAATTTATATTCGCAGATTGAGATGAAAAAACCCATTTCTTAAAACAACTAGCCAACTCCAATTCAAATTATTCGTTTTTTTAACGTATCTTGAGAGAAAACGAAATAAAGCGAATATTTCCAAAGCCAAGAGTGCTTAATCGAAATTAAGGAATCTAAGATGTATTTTATGCTCGAAAACAAAGAATATGGATATTTACTTCCATTCGATAGAATAATCCAAGGGAAGAACTATCCTCCTTGGGTCATTTATCAATAAATATTGACTTTTACATCTCTGCTAATGAGAGGGAAGATATATTTGAAAGTGAGCAATTGCCTATAAAGCCCGTGAAAGAATTTGAAAATAATAAAGGTATAAATTAAATTAAGATAGAAGGAATTTGGAGTTGCATATATGAAAGGTAATAATCTTCATGCTTTAGATGAAGGATGAAAATTTTTGGAAACTTGTGCATCATAATAAAGAGGGAGGAAATTAACATCAACCCTCATTATGTTATACTGGTCTTATATCAATGGGAAATTCGGTTAGAAACATTGAAGTGATTCTATTCTGTTGATCTTATTTATCAGTGGAAAATCTTATTAAGAACATTGAAATGATCATTTTTGTTAATGATTTTGTACATCTACAAGATTATAGATCGGTGGTAAAATTTGCTAGAAACATTGAAATGACATAGTGGGAAATCTGGCTAGGAACATTGAAATGACAATGTTTTGTTAAGAGATTTGAAATCTCGCTAGCTACATTGAAATGACATTGTTTTGTTAGGAGCTTTGTACATGTGAAATTATTAGTAAAAACGTATCGTATCACTTCACTTCAACGTTCAGATCAGTTCTGACACATCATCTTAAAACCTGAAGCAAGGGAGTGCATAAGACTCACACTCATGTACATAAATTCAGACATTGGTTGAAAATGGGCCTTTACTGCACCCTTCTGTGGTCGTCATGTCGTATTGACGCTATTACTATCACTATTATTATTACTACATCTGACACCATATAACAGAGAAATTATCTTAAGAAATTACTGGCCCGAATCCGACCTTCAATGGTAAATCTATGGATGCAACCTGAATCCATTAGACAAAAAATTTAGAAGTTGCGCCGCTTATTCAATCCAATACTTTCAGTCATTTCATTGTTATTACAACAGATTTCATCTCTCGGTTTGTGGAAAATACTTTGAAATTGGAAGACTGTGTTTTTTTTTTCCTACTAAAAAATAGTAGTAACTCTTCTAAATTTGTGTCCACAGAGATTGTGTAAAAAAGAAAGGAAAGACTGTAATTTTTTTAAATAAGTTGAATTATAAACAAATCTTCACCAAAGTACTATAAAAATGATCGGCTTTATACTACCCTAGGACATTACCTTCGAGTGATTCGCCTACTGTAGCAAAATCCAATCACTCAATCATTGGATGGGTGAAGGCCTTTAGGCCAGCCACATTGCATGAGGCCATCATGAGATCCCGGGATATAAAGGACCCAGACAACAAGAAGGATTTGAATGAGGAGACTTGGAGAGAACTAAGGAAGAAGAAGCTATGTTTCAGCTGCAAATATTTGTGGGAACGAGGTCATAGATGTTGGAAACGGTGACAACAACTCATCCATGAATAGGATTCTAGATCCTATAAACCAGGATTGGTTGTAACCAATGCACCTAAGTTAAACTATGGATGAGATTACATTTATTAATCAGTTTCTAAAACATTGCTATAAATTTGTATGCCCATAGAGGCTGAGAGTGTGTCTGTGAGGAGTGAGCCTGTCTGTAATCTCCATTAGCTGAATAATAAGATGACCGATACCTATGCTTGGTGGACGTAGCCCAACATTTGGGTGAACCACGTTAATTGTTGTGTTCTGTGTTTGCATATGTATTGTTTA
>JZKD02S1606491.1:144015-161035 GCA_000966675.3 Picea glauca
ATAATAACATACCATCCGAAAGAAACATAACTATGAAACATAATCCTAAAAGACTCACATCTAACACAAAAAAAACCACGTTAAAAGACTCACATCTAACCAAAAAAAAAACCACGTTAAATGACTATTTGCCTCATATATAAATGAACCATGAGGGAGTGGATTGCATGAGGCAGTGGATTGCATGGACAATCGTCCCGATAGAAATTCATCAAGAGAGGCGATCTATCGCTCACACTGATTTGCAAATCATTCAAGCACTTCACCATCGATTAGTGATGGATAACCATATAACCTAAAGCCTTAAATATCCTTTTTCCCTAACAACGTTTACATTATCATTTATCAAAATGGCACTACCGATTCATTAGGGTTCAAAGTGACGCAAGTGTTATTTTTGTTGGAATATGATAATTAGTTAGTAAGTTGAAAAAAGTTCTATAAAAGATGAGTTATCAATTTTGTATTATTAGTAAATTTTGTGTGTTTAATTCTCTCTAGAAAAGGATTCGCCCCTCCTCCTTCCTAGTGGTATCAGAGCGTGAGGTTAGAGACAGAGCCTAGAAACTCTGAAAGGGGCCGCAGAGCTAGGTTGGAGGCAGCAAATCGTAGAGAATGTCGCAGATAGACAAGACATAGCTGGAAATTGCAGTTCATGGGTTTAAAAGCCAAGAGATATGTCGTTGTTCGCTGAAGGAGCCACGCACTCAAGAAATAGCCGCCCCTATTTGAAAGAGGAATAGAGCCGCTCATTTTGAGGTAGCCTCCGCCATGTTTTACTAAACCCTAGTCGTTCCAACCGTCAGTGTGAGGTTCTAATCACACGTAGTCCATATGCTCGGTTTATTTGAAAAAGAGGTATGATGGCCGTATAATGCGTTAAACATAGCTGGAAATCCGTTATTTCAAAGAATTTTTTTATCCAAATATTAATATTATGAGTTAAACCCATACGCATAACAATGTATATTTTTTCTAAGAACTTCCCAAAAAAAAATCACAATTATATTAAGAAGATATAATTTTTAACATCCTAGTTATACAATATAATATACTGAAAAGAGTAAAGCTATACACTAAAACAACCCAATAACTAAAGACAAAAACATCTTCTCGATTACATAAACTCCTTTACTAATATTTCTCAATGATATGAGTGCAGCCATGATGACTGGATCGGGCTCGGGCTGAAAGAGCAGACTGAATGTCCTCGCTTATCAACAATTCCTGGATTGAAAGAATAATACAGCAATCCACTCAAACAGAGATCAAAAGTGAGAAGAAGCAGAGTAATAAAGAGTTAATAGATGTTGATGAGACGACGCTGTCTCTCCACTCTTTAAAATTGGATGCATAAAGAGTTAATAGATGTTGATGAGACGACACTGTCTCACCACTCCCTCCCCACTCCTTAGAATTGGATGCTCTCGAAAGTGTTCCTAAGAATTTGGATTCTTTTAGCCTTTAAGAGAGTTTACAGGCAATTCACTTATTTCACTCAACCATTTGATAATTATCTTTGAATCACCCAGAATTTCAATCTTTGGAGAGCAAATATATTTGCTAAAAATAAAGTAGCTCAAACACCCATTAATTTCTCCTTCGAATTCAAGCCGAGTCCATAGTTCAAATAGCATTTATGAACCAAAGAGTTCTAAAGTTTAATTATACCTTCAGCTCCACAACAATTATGCCTTCAGCTCCACAACACCGACCATTTCCCTTTTTCGCACCATCAAAACAAGCTACTGGAAATTCAAAGATCTGATTAATAAAACAAGAACGCAACGAGGATTTGTTAATAATTTCCACAGGCTTGTGAACTGAACCAAGCGATGTATCATTACCGACTGCGCCGAGGGAGTTTTTTCATCGAAGATCGCTGAATTTTTTATTATTAATAAATTTTGTGTATTTAATTCTCTATAGAAAAGCCATGAAAGCATGAGAATTTTTAGAGATCGTCTTAACTTTTATTTCGTTTTTGTGTGTTTGTGCTGAGTTCATACAGCTACAGCTGTTTTGAATTCGCATTCGCCCCTCCTTCAATTTTAGCACCGTGTTTTTCCTGAGGTAAAATAAGATTATGTCATTAACACTAATTCAAATTACTCGTTTTTTGGACTGAGCGTGAGAGAAAACGTACAACAGAGAAAACCTACAACAGTTTACGCTTCGAGGAGGAAACGAAATAAAGAGAATATTTCCAAAGCCAGGAGTGCTTAATCGAAAGTAAGGAATCTAAGATGCAAATGGTAGAAAACAAAGAATACGGACACATTACTTTCGTAGGTACCATTCGATAGAATAATCAAAGGGAAGAACTATCCTCGGCTTATCTATCGATAAATGTTGATTTTTACATCTCTGCTAATGAGAGAAGATATAATTGAAAGTGAGCGATTGCCTGTAAAGACCGTGAAAGCATTTGAAAATTTGAAAATAATAAAGGTATAAATGAAGTTAAGATAATGGAATTTGGAGTTGCATACATAATAATCTTCGGCATAAGATGAAGGTTGGAAATTTTTGAAAACTTATGCATCATAATAAACAGGGAGGAAATTAACATCGACCCTCATTATGTTCTGCTGGCCTTATATATCAGTGGGAAATCCTGTTAGAAACATTGATTGTGGTCTGTCGATCTTATTTATCAGTGGAAAATTTTATTAAGAACATTGAAATGATCATTTTTGTTAATGATTTTGTACATGTGCCAGATTATATATAGGTGGGCAACATTGAAATGACCTAGTGGGAAATCTGGCTAGGAACATTGAAATGACATTGTTTTGTTCGGAGCTTTGTACATGTGGGAAATTACAAGTAAAAACGTATCGTATCACTTCCCTTCAATGTTCAGAGCAGGTCTGACACAATGTCTTAAAACCCTCATTCAAGGGAGTGCAATAATTCAGACATTGGTTGAAAACCGGCCTTTACTGCACCTCTCTGTGGTCGTCCTGTCGTCTTGACGCTATTATTATCACTACATCTGACACCATATAACTGAGAAATTGACTTAAGAAATTACCGGCCCGGATCCGACCTTGAATGGTAAATCTATGGGTGCAACCTGAATCCATCAGACAAAAACTTTAGAAGTTGCGCCGCTCATTCAATCAAATACTTTCAGTCATTTCATTGTTCTTACTGCACATGCCATCTCTCGGTTTGTGGCCAATACTTGGAAAATGAGAAGTTAGGGTTTAGGTTTTGGTCCAGGAAAGCATTCAAGTTAGGTTAGGGTTTTGTATTAAAGATTTCATTTAAGTTATTTAAATTAAGTTAAGGTTTTGTATTAAAGATTTCATTTAAGTTTTTTACATTTAAAAATAATGTTAGATTTCAAATATAAAAAATCCACATACCAAAAATTGAGTTAGATTTTTACACATCTATCAATATATTTACCTATATTTCTCTAATATATGAAGCTGTCAAAAGTTATCTGAATCCGTTCCCTAACATGGTGTAAAAAGTTGGTTGTGTAAAAAAAACTCGAAAATCTTCACCAAAGTACTATCCAAAATGATCGACTTTATATTAACCTAGGACATTACCTCCGAGAGATTCGCCTAATCTAGCAAAAGCATGCACGTTATTAATGAAACGTTGTCATAGATTCTATGTACATTGAGACCATCATTACTATCATTATTATTATAAGAATAATGATACTGTAAAGGATAAGATTTACATGGGACAACTCATATTCAAAATTTGAAAGAGTGGGTATATTAAGTTGGAATAGGTTAATTGTGTAGTGAATAGATGTTATTGTGTTATTTCCCGTTTAAAAATTTACTCCAAATTTTAGAGTTGCATATGATCGAAGTTTATGTGTTGTATAAGTTTTACTTCAATAATTTAAATTTACCAGATGCTGACAAAATCAATACACACTTGAGTTTTAAATTCATTAAATTCCAACTAATGAAAAAAATATTTAAGTATATTTCAGATTTTTACTGATTAATTATTTTTAAATTATAAATATTTAAGTAGATCACAGATTTTTGATTAATTATTTTTAAATTATAAATATTTAAGTAGATCTCATATTTTTACTGATTAATTTTTTTTTTGTTAGGCTGACATTTCCAATACTACCAAAGAAATACCCAAGCAAGTAAAAAAATATACAATGATAAATAATTTGTAACCCAACCTTTCTAGGATTTTTACTAATTAATTATATTTTGTTAGGGTGACATTCTCAATACTACCAAAGAAACACCCACTCAGCAAGTCATCAAAAATACAATGTTAAATAATCTCTAGCCCAACCTTTCTCCCACTTTCTTAGTTACCTCAGGGAAGAAAGTGAGGAGGCGTTGAGCCCCAACGGATAACATATAGAGTTTGCCTACAACGGTACTCATAAAGTGGACCTACGTGACATGTTCGTTCTCAACCCTACGCTTGAAAGAAATATGGGTAGAATAGCATAAGTGGTTTTGTTTTGTGTGTATATGAATACCAAAGAGCAGATTTGATTGGATTGGGTAAACCAAGTCACCATACTTAGAAAAGAGTATTTTTTTTTTATATATACTGGAAAATCGGCAACTCGCCACAGCCCAAGCATGGAGTACAAGTAATTCCGGGTGTATGACTCAAAATCAAGTTGCATATTTATTATGTTTTGGGCCATGAAAATGTAAAATATGCTACATCCATCCAAAATTCAGAAACAATGAAATCTTTTGCACCACATACATTGAACATATCCAAATAAATCACTTTGAACTCCTAAATGGCCAATGACGAACAACTCTCAATCCATAACTTAGCCACACGTAGCACCATCTTATCAAGTTCAAGATTAAAGAGTCACCTTTCGCAGAAGTAGAAGTTGAAGTGGAAAGAAAACGAAGAAGAAATTAGTTTAATCCACTTGGAATTTATTTGGCAAATAGTATGGTCCACCATATGTGAAAAATAAGAGACTCCAAGATCAAAGACTCTTCATGTGTCTCATAGGTGATCCATTTCTCTATGTGTTTCATAATGTGAGTTTTTTCTCGATGTCTCAGCTATGGAGATTGCATATGTCATATAATTGTTCTAGGCATTTAGTACAACTAGAAGCATTAAGAATACATTAACACTTTGAATTGCTCAAGGTGGACAGATTAGTAAGCTTATTGGAAATCATTTGGATGAGATGTTTAATATTGTAAATTGAATTGCTCAAGGTGGACAGATTAGTAAGCTTATTGGAAATCATTTGGATGAGATGTTTAATATTGTAAATTGTTGACTACATGTCATTACCATTAAAATTCTAGTTCACAATAGTAGAAAAGAAGGTGGTGGTAAATTTGAAAATGTAAAGGTTGTATCTATTTTTCAAAGCAGAGAATCATGAATGTGATTTTGCAGATAGTTGAGGGCCTTTGTGTATTACAACTAGCCAATGCATTGGTGTTGGTGTGCAGTTGGAAGAACCGGGCTTCAATGTGAATTTGTTAACAAAACCCTCAGATATTGGTCCTTTTAGCATAATCCGCAAGAAGGTGAAGTCTCACCCGAGGTATCTATAGGAATTGCAGGAACCATATTTCCACAGTGATGAAGGGATGGGAGTGTGTCTTTATAACCATTCTATCTAGCATTCGTTCAAGATTCCTTACATCCATATATGATTTTAGGGGCTAAATTTAACAAATGGGATAATTTTCCATGGTTTTTCCCAAAAAGCGATTCCCCAATTTCAATTTTTTTCTAAACTATAAAATAGCCAAAATTCCATGGTTAGCCTAGATTTCATAGAATAAAATTATTTTACCTTAAAAATATCCAAAATGTTATATAAACTATATAAAATCCTTAGAAATTTGAATATTTTTACCAAACTATCGCTAAACGTTTTACATTTTATGTATTAAGGACTAGAAATATTATCCCACGTTTCTACATTTTAATATAAATTTTCATCCTTAAAATTATCTCTGCTTATATCATGTGCATATAAACATAGTAACATGTAACATATTCATAGTAACAGAATACATATCATATGCACACAATAAACAAAACATCAAACACATCATAACACATAGACACCATGATTAACATGGTTCACCAGAGATGGCCTACATCCACTACAACGATATTCTTATTATATAATTCAGAACATCTTGTCTCATACAAAATTCCCTTGTCGTTCACCTATTCTCCTACTCAATATCTATCTTCATATGCTGCTATATCCCTGCCTCTCTTTCACTCTATCGCTCACTCACTCCCTCTCTAGCCCAAAACCATTACATATTTATACAATTACAATGCGGCTTAGTCCATATCGATGAACCCAAAATGCCTAATGGCTTCCAAAGGTCTTCCTTCTTTTGCATGCACTAATCCCTGCATGTAAAAGTGTGCCAACTGTCTTTCCTTCTTTTTCGTGCGTTGATGTCACTTTGCTTGCACAATTTTCTCCTGCACAATTCCCAAAACTGGTCCCCAAAATCCTATCCCAAAAAGCCCCCAACACTCACATGTGGCTCATCCTAAGCCACTCAGTCCTTTCAATGTGCTTCCTTCCACATTGTAATGGACTTCTGAAATTTTTTCTTTGTGATTCTGACCCTCTCCTTAACCTGTGATTCTGGTGCCGAAATATTCTTTGAAGTCTAGGAAGTAATGGAGATCTTCAGTTTCTCTAGGTTGTATTGCAATGCTTGATTTACTATTCCTTGTGCAGCTGGAAGTTCTTTTTTCAATTGAAATGCTTCCTCCTACAACAACTCAACCTTATCCGCGAGAGAATGTTGTTAAACTCTTATTTGTTTAATCTTGTGGTACAACTTCCTATTATCAACTATTGCAACCATACATTCTGTTGTTGGTAGAGTGCTCATTGTTTCTTTGAACTTATGTGCCTTCTCCACTGTAGTTTGTAGTCTCTGTTCTATTGCTTTTAACTCTGCATTCTCCAGCAATTGAGTCTGCACTTGTGTACTATCTTCATATAATGTTGTGCATTCCTCATACAAACTTCTAATACTCTCCATGGTTGTCATGGTTGTCTTCTCTTGTTGCTCCCTTTCTTGTGGTGGAGTATTCAGTGTTGTGCAAGCTTCCAAATAGACTATATTTGCACGAAATCCCTGAGTGACTTTGCTTATCTTTGTCAATTGATCTTCCAAGGAAGTATCTACTTCCATTTCTACCTCGAGGATGTTTTTGTTTACCTCCTGCACTTCTTGTTGCAATCTTGTTGGTTTTTGCACAACCTTGTCTCATTTGAGCATGAGTTTACTATATTCTACGTCTAGTTCTTCATTTTCTGCAGTCACTTTCACCAACTATGTAGAATTCAATTATGTGCGCAACTGTATCTCTTGTGTGACACTTGTCTACAAGATATGTAGCACGTTCAATGGTAATTGTGACAACACTAAGTCAATATGACTTAATTGTTTCACGTGCTCCTGCATTTTTGTTGCAGGGAACTCTATGGCCTTTATTGATATCATCATGATCTGAGGCTCTACTGATGTTGATGATGGTTGAGATTCCGTCAGTCATGACTCTATTGTATTTGTTGTGCTCTTTGTATTTTCTTCATGTGTCAGTCATACTAGCACTATCCTCCTGGATTCTAAAATCTTATGCAGTGTAGCTATCTGTGCCTACACATTCATGTACATTTCCTCTTGTTTTTGCGCATCTCGTTGAATTTCTTCTTCGGTAAATTCTTTCACCTGATATCCAATATTCTCCAAGTCATATTTAGTCAAGTCTTGGATAGATACTTCCTTTGAGGCTTTCATCTTCTTTTATTTATGTGCTAATCTCTCCTTAGGATGCTTTTTTCTCTTCTCTCTAGTGTGTCAGGTTGTTTTCTGAGTGTCACCTACACCATTCGTATTTTATTCATGTTCATATTCTTCTTGTTGATCATTATCTTGCTATTTTGTCTCCTTCTGCACTATTTCCGACACCGGGGTTTTCCACTCTGATTCCTAGTCGTTTACAATCAGACTGACATCTTGTTCTATTAGTCTATAGCTGGTCGACAACCATCATTGATCTAGATCCCTTTTTGCTTGGATTTACATGTGGTGTGGCCATTATTTGAATTGCAGTATTTCTTTATATGCTTCAATTGTCTGAGGTAGGATGTGTGGTGTGTCCTCAATACACTGTCGAATTGTCTCCTTATAAATGTAGAAAATGACATTGTTGTCCATTTGTCTATTCTTATGTGTGATATTCCACAAAGAAACATACCTCAGTGCTAGGCACAGTTCTTGCATACCTTCTAAGAATTGAGTTTCTTCTAACTCCCTCCAAGCAACCAATGTAATAAAAATCAGTAACCATGCATAGTGGAACTCCATACCTTTATCCTGTTCTTCCTTGCAGTTAGTTAAAAACTTGTTCACCAAAAATGTCATCCAATTCATCTACACTCTTGTTTTGTACTTTTCTATTGCTTCTATTAATCTTGTTGGCACAGGGTCTCTATGACATTTCTTGAGTAACTTGAAAGCCATAACCTACATCGCAAATATGACGATATCATCATTAATGCTCGCGACATCCAATCTGTGTGTTCCTCTGTGCGTGTTGTATTTTTCCTTCATCCTTTTTGCTAATGATTTCTCTTGAGTCTTATCTGTGAACAAAGGTAGTGGGTCTTCCCTTGCAGGCAAAAAATTTGTAATATGGGAGATAAGTTGGGTGTTGATCGACGTTGGCTCGTCCAACAAGAGGAAACCTCTGTGGACACAACTCAATGGTAACTTGTCACAAATGTTAATGTCTGCGCTTCGGCCAAAGTGCGGGATCTGCAATGGGTTTAATATGCTTGTTCATTACAATCTTGTTTCCCACTCTTGCGGCTCCACTTTGAGTATGAGTGAGTTTGGGCTAAGTCCTATGAATATATAATTTAGTGGTGCTAAGTTCATATATTTCTTTAGATATGCAAGATCATGGTCTGAAAATCACATACTTCCTATTATGCCCAACATGTATCCCTCAATACTGACCCCAAGTGGAATTATCATTGCAAGGAGGTCATACTTCAA
Source organism: Picea glauca (assembly GCA_000966675.3). Lineage (NCBI taxonomy): Eukaryota > Viridiplantae > Streptophyta > Pinopsida > Pinales > Pinaceae > Picea > Picea glauca. The sequence continues at coordinate 153,066 of JZKD02S1606491.1, forward strand.
CTTCTTGGGAATTCTAACTAGTGTTGTTGTTTACTTCCAGGGTGAGACACATGCCCATAGAAAATTTCCTAGGCTTGGATCTGATTCTTTTGGTCTCGGGGTTTCTTCCTATATGGGTACTGATGCCTTCTTAGTGCACATTTTTTTCATTTGCAATGCATATGCTCCTATCTTTGGTGGCACCATGCATTTCTGCAATTTGGCTCTGTCTGCAACTCACTTAGCTCTCTATTCTCTTTGACTATCCAACTAACTATAACCCTTTCTCGTCGTCCCTTGTCTTCAGTTATAGGTTGTTTCCACTTGTTTCATTCCTCTTCGTGCAAAAATTCACAATCCAATCTGATTTTGTTCACATTCAATTCTTGTTTGGATTCTTCATTAATTTCGTATTTTCTGGTGGATTGTGGTCTAGAATTGTCAATCTATCAAAATATTGTTGCCTCTTTTAATTTATGACAATGTATTTATGTTGTCTCTTTGTCATGTTTTCTCTTTACTGTTTTTCCCATCATCTACATAGGTCTTTATCCTATCTCTTTTTATGCGCAATTCAATTCTCCTTTCTATTCACAATTCAGTTCTCATTCTTGAGCATAATTCAATTCTCCTTCCTGCGCACCTTCCTCTTTCTTCCTTCATTTTCATGACATTTTCTTGTTCATCCCTTTTTCTACTAATTTGACTCTTTAAACAATGCTCAATTCATAATTTCAACCCTCCGGTCTCTTCAACTTTTTTTTTGTCTTCATTATAATACATATAATATAGTACATGTATTGCACACTCAGGATAGTGCACGAAAGGACAATTGTCCCTATATAGTTTCGACTGACTTCACTTGATCAGTGCTTCCATGATTTCCCCATTCAATTTATCCAACTTAACAACACCCGCCTCTCTAACAAACCTTATTATGTACAAACCCAACGAGTGAATTTGGAACTTTCCAGGGTGATGCAAAATTTTGTTGTCATAGAGAAAAAGTAGGTATCCCATCTAGAAATTCTTTTGCTTAATATATCTTTCAGGCCATGCCTTTTCGCATGCTTTTTTAACTTATTGATGATATGAATATATCTTCCTCTAGTTCTACTATTTTTTATAGTCTTTTCTCTACTGCTCTTGAATCGGTTATCTCTGCTAGTGCAACAATGCACAGACTCAACACAATGAACTCCATGGGAATAACTTATTCTTGGCCATGTACTAATCAAAATGGTGTCTTACATGTGGTATGATATGCCCATAATACTGCAGCAATCCTCAGGTCCCAATCATCTCGATTTACATTACATATCTTCGTCAACACATGTTCTAGGATCTTGTTAAATTCTTTCATTGTTCCATTCTCCTGATGATGATAATGTGTTCTCTTATGGTGATTAATTTGAAATTCTTTTGTCAAAGAAGCAATTGTTTTATTTAAAATTTGGATCCCTTGATCACTTATAAGGATTCTCATACATACAAACCCTATAACAACATTCTTAAATATGAACCTCGCATCAGTCTCCAAATTGCAATCTCTTAGAGGTTCTTCTTCATCCCATTGGGTCAAGTAATATGTCGCAGTGATTATATATATTTCTTATGACCTTTTTGTAGGTGGTTTGATCGGTCCAATGAAATACCCTTCCCATTTATCAAAATTCTACAATGTAACTTGCGATATTAAAGACATCTCATCTCTTTTGGATGGCTTCCCAACTCGTTGATACGCATCACAGGTATGACATAACTCCATGGCATCCTTATGAAGGGTCTTCCACCAAAGTCTTGGGCACAAAATTTTCCGAGCCATTGCTTTCCCTACATAGTGGCCTCCCATAATTCCTTCATGTGCCTCCAATAATATCACAGGCCTCTCATGCTCTGGTACACATTGTTGAAGGATACCATATGTTCCTAACTTATGCAAATCCCCTGCTATAAAATAATAATATGTTGGTTTTACTACTAATTGTTTATTTTGTACAATTGTAAATTCGGGTGGGCCTACTCCTATGCTAAAAACATGGAAAATCTCTGCAAAGTAATCATCAACCATAGATACTGCGAACAAGTGCACATATGGTAGATTTTCATCCATGTTTATGGCATCTTCACCCGATAATATGTCTGGCAAGTGGAGAGGACTTGTATTTAATTTTCCTAGTTTCACAATCACTTCAAAATTATACTCCTAAAATAATAACATTCATTTGCATACCTTCCTCCCCAACACTGACTTATTGACAAATTATCTCATTGCAAAATGATCTATGTACATCTTAAAATGTGATCCCATGAGATAACGCCTAAAATTTTGTAGTGCATACACCATTGCTAGTCCCTCGGGCTCTATAGTAGTGTAATTATGTTGAGTAATTGACAACTTTATGCTGGACAATGCAATGGGATGATCCAAATATCCTTTCCCTGGCTGAGCTAGAACTATGCCTAATGCTATAGATGATGCATCTACATGGACATGGAATTCCTTCCTCTAATTTGGAAACACTAAAATTGGCACAGTAACTAGTTTCTACTTCAAGGTATTGGAAGTTGTTGACATCCCTTGTTCCATTGAAAATTGGCCTCCTTTTTAGCAAGTTTTCCATTGGGGTTGTGATCTGCACATATCCCCTAATAAGCTTTCTGTAGTACCCCATATGACACAATGTTTTTCTCATTTGTCACACTCAAGTAGGTGGTGGAAGATCGATAATAACATCAATCTTCGAAGAATCAACCAAATGTCCTTGTTTACATACTACATGATCCAACATGATACCAAATGGTGCATAGAAAATACAGTTCTTCAAGTTCAAGGAAATCTAGAACTGTCTACATCTGTCCAACGTCAAGCGCATAATTTCAATATGGCCCTTCAATAAACTGAACACTTTCCAATCATCCAAATATACTTCTATGAATTTATGAATAAATTTTTTAAAATCCATGACAACAACTCGGTAAAATATTGTTGGTGTATTTTTTAATCCAAAAGGCATGACTATATACAGATAGCATCCCCATTCTGTCACAAATGTTGTCTTATGCCTATCATCCTTCGCAATCTTAATCTATTGATACTGATAGAATCCATCAGTAAATGAGTAAGCTTCCTATATTCAACATTCTCTAAAACATCATCTATAAACGGGGTAGGAAATGGGTCATGTAAGAAAGCATCATTCAATTTATGCAGATCCACACAAATTCTGATTCCACCCATTTTCTTGTCCTCGACCACCATCAGAGTGATCCATTCTGACTCCGCAATAGGTTTAATAATTCCAGCTTCCAATATCCTATCTATTTCCTTTTTGAATTTCTAATTGTATACTAGGTTGAATCAGTATTGTCTCTGCTTTGTTGGCTTGGCATACAACTTCAAAGGGATCCTCTTCTCCTATGGCTCCCTAGAAATCCCTTTCAGTTTTCAAAATGTAGTTGCGAAAAGTTCCTGGTATTCATGTAGTAAATCAATTTTTTCTCGACTGTTTCTTCATTCCAGTAATCTCCAATATGTGCGAACTTGAGATTATCCTTTGTACCAATATTTACCTTGCGCATTTTCAACAACTTTGCATACTTGGGAGATTCAAGCTCGGGACCCTCTGCTAAGTGCTATCCTTTAGTTTTTGGCACTTGCAAATTTCTCGGGTCTTCATCCTAGACCTAGTTTTCTCCAACAAACTTATAGTATTCCAAAACCTCTTGAGTAGTTGCAGAAGATATGGGTGCACTACATAAGGTTATTGGTCCTGTCGAGTCTTCTGATGTAAAGATCTTGTTTTTGATAATTTGGAGAGCTCTATCGATCGAAGGGGCATGATCTTCAAAATAGAAAGTTACCTTGAATTTGCGAGTCAAATATTCCTAGTTTGATGTTACTCTGTGTACTTCGAGTTGTATATACCAATTCTTTGGGATTACATCCAGAGTGTGCAAAAACAAGTGAATCCATTCTTACTTCGGTACTCAACTCCATGTCGTGGTGAATTGTGTAAGATGATCTACAAGAAAACTCAATCCAGTATACTTCTACACAATATATTCAATTTATGTTCTGAAACTAACCTGTCACAACCTTATGCATTGCTGTCAATTATGTATTATGTCCTTATGCGCATCCCACCACCTTGTAGGAGTCACTTTTGGGATGACATCTAAGGCTAGCAATATCTATTGTTCTGATATTTTCAATTCAAATTCTTTTATGAAGGAATCTATATATGTTATTCCATCATACTTTAGTGGGTCATGCACCTCAACTCTAGTGGGTTATATACTTCATGTAACCTATATTACTAATGTTCTAGGGCTTCTTCTGAATCCAATAGGTAAGAACTGATACTTCTCCAACTAAATAAACCCTTATCAGTAGGATTAACATAGTCATCTCTACGTGCGGTCACATTGTAAAGGTTATTGAGTTCCTTAGTATTGAATCCTCCCCTTCTATTTCCACATATAATCTTCCTTCTGTGGGATCCAATGGCATAGTAACTCTCAAGTCTCCTACTTCAAAGATCATTTGTCTCTTTTTTAGATCCATAATGGTCTGGTTATCAAAATCCCAATCGAATCCAAGTAAAATTGGATAAGGTTTACTATCATCCATTATCTCGATTACTTCAAAATATCTTTTGTTGCGCACTCCATCGATATTAACATTCACCCCTGTCAATCTTTCAATCAGAGCAATCTTGTATTAAATTGCTAGCCTCAACTGAATAGGTGACCATATCAACTTTGGTTTTTCCATCATCTCCCATGTCTACTTCGGAAGGGTGTTCACATCATATCCCAGATCCAAGATGATATTATCCATAACATAGTCTCTTATTTACGCATTAAGTCAAAATTCTCTATTTGTCCTTTTCTTGTCTTGTACCTGGTTAACTGATCAATGTGAAACATGTGCTTCTTTATCTTGTATGCACTAGTCGATCATCCCATGTAGCACGTTTAATGTAGTTGCATCCTTTAGTAGTTCTAATAAACTCTTTAAGAAAATATTCAGAGTACTTTCCTTCTCAATTGGTCTTTCTGTAATCAAGTGGTCATAGGGTGGAGGCATTTCATACAAAGGTGGTGTAGTCGATGCTCTCCATTCGGTTTCTAACAACTCCTTCCTTTCTTTCTTATACGTGTCTCTCTCTTTCCGAGGGTCAAACATCGGAGGAGGTTATGCTTCTTTCGTGACCCATTGGTTAGTTTGATTTCCTTGTTCTATCACATCGATTCTTCCTCTTTCTCCTCAACCCATAACTGTTGTTACCCTTGGTCGATCGTCGCTCTCTTCTGTTGCTATCATCTCCACATTTGGTTCATTTTTTCCTGGCACTTTGCAATCATATGCATACAGTCTTCGATCTCATGATCTAGTTGTTTACAGTATGTGCACATCGTGCAAGGATTCTGACAATCTCATGCTAAATTCTTAGGATGCTTACAATTATATCAGAGATTCGGCCCTCTTCCTCTACCAAATCCTCCTCTTCGTCTTTGATTAACCTCCTTAGAGTATTATATTGTGCTACCCCTCCTTCCAATCCATATTCTCCTTGAACTATGTATGCATCTGAGGTGCATTCTTTCGTTACACCAAGTGGACAACAATTCTATTCATCATGTCCCACAAACTTACAAAAGTTACAAAATAAGCTTATGGCACTAATATTATACTAAATATGAAACATAATCCTAAAAGACTCACATCTAAGATAGTGAAATCATGTTCAATGACTATTTACCTCATATACCAATGATCCAATGATCCATAAGGTAGTAGATTGCATTGACAATCATCTGAATCTCAATACGCCAATTCATCATGAGAGGCGATCTATCGCTCACATTGATTTGCAAATAATTCAAGAACTTCACCATCGATGAGTGATGGATAACCATATAAACTAAATCCTTAAACAGCCTTTTTCCCTAACAACGTTTACGTTATCAGTTATCAAAATGGCACTACCGATTCATTAGGGTTACCTATTCATTAGGGTTAAAAGTGACATCGTCGTTATTTTTGTTGGAATATGATCATTACTCCCGTTACTTATTTTTGGAAAGTTAGCTAATTTAGGATAGCATCGAGTTTAGAGAGTACGAAAAGAGTTTCAGTTCCAGTTAGTTGAAAAAAGTTCTAGAAGAGACTAGTTATCGATTGTTTATTATTATTAGTAGTAAATTTTGTGTATTTAATTCTATCTAGAAAAACATTCGCCCCTCCTCTTTGATAGTGATACTAGAGTGTGAGGTTAGAGACAGCCTAGAAAATTAGAAAGGGTTCTCGTAACTAGGTTGGAGAGAAAAAATCAGAGGATATCGCGGATAGACAAGACATTGCTGGATATTGGGGTTCGTGGGTTTCAAAGCCAAGAGATTTGTAGTTGTTCATTGTTCGCTGAAGGAGCCACACGCTCTAGAAATAGCCGACCATAGCTAAAAGAGGAATAGAGCCACTGATTTTGAGGTAGCCTCCGCCATTTTTTCCTAAACCCTAGCCGTTCCAACCATGGGTGCGAGGTTCTAATCACACTTGATTTCTTCGGTTTTTTGAAGAAGAGGTATGATAGCAATATATTGTGTTGAACCCATAGCACGAAATCCATTATTTCTAAGAAATTCTTTTATCCTAATATTATGAGTTGAACCCACACATAACGAGGTATGTTTTTTTTCTAATATTCTATTAGAAGGAAGTGTGGCTATTTCATTATTTTAATTTTAAAGAGGCCGGTAATAAAAGGTAAGCCGTGGCATACTTCTCATTATTTTAATTTTGGTATTTTTTTTTTCTAATATTCTATTAGAAGGAAGTGTGGCTATTTCATTATTTTAATTTTAAAGAGGCCGGTAATAAAAGGTAAGCCGTGGCATACTTCTCATTATTTTAATTTTAAAGGTCTGTAAGGTTTTTACATGGGGGCATTCATAAAGAAATAAAAATAATAGTTTGGGCTTTTATCGGTAATAAAAGGTAAATCGTGGCATACTTCTCATTATTTTACATTATTTTAATTTTAAAGGTTTGTAAGATTTTTTCATGGGGCATCCTTAAAGAAATAAAAATAATGTTTTGGGTTTTTATAGTACAAGTCAGTACTAACTTACAAAGAAATAAAAAAATGTTTCTCGGGTTTCTTCTTTAAAAAAAAGTTAGAAAAAACTTGTTACAAACATCTTGGCATTTTTGTTTAGAAGTTAAAAAGAAAACATGGCTTCAAGCAACAATTTAACACAACCGTAGATTTATGTTGTGGTAAAAATTATCATTTTTGGGCTATTAAGATGAAAACCATGCTACATACAAAAGATTTATGGGATATTGTGTTGAATGGGTTTGAAGAACTCTTAAATCAGGAAGCCTATGAGACCATGATTTAAGATCACAAAGATCACCTCACAACAAACAAGAAAGATGATTCAACAACATTGTCTCTCATTCAACAAGGATTGGAAGAGAGAATTTTTCCCAAAAGTAGTGAAAGGGGGAGGAACATTGATCAACATCAAACTGAGTTATAGAGTGTTGTTGTTGCTCATGAAGTGATTGTTGTAAGAGAAGAAGTGGATGAATTTGACTTTGCAGAAATAATTGAAGAAGTTATGAAAGAACATGTTCAGGCAGAAGAAAATAAACAAGATATAAAGACTACACTGGGGAAGAAAAAGGTGATTATGTAGGAGATGCAGAGCATGAACATGATAAACAAGGTGATTATGTACGAGATGCAGAGCATGCACATGATAAAGAAAGTGACGCCCATTGTGTAGATACACATGTGGATAATGAAATTGAAGTTGAAGATGAAAATGAAACTACATTTGAAGCAATAGTAAAATGTGAGGACAATCTAACAATGGAAGTTGTTGAAGACATAAATGAGGCTATAGTGAATGTTGAATTATATGTTGAATTAACATTTCTTGAGGAGTGGCTTGCAAATCCCAAGTATGATAGAGAT
>JZKD02S1606502.1:7975-32849 GCA_000966675.3 Picea glauca
TTGACATTATAGGATTCACAAGAGAATGTGGGAGCACCCAAATTTTTAGTGAGGTATATATACCTCCTAGGAGATATGCTAACCATATTGCATTGGCTTCTTCCACCTATTTCTATTTTTTTTGGAGGAATGTGATGTTTTGGAGACAATTCCTTTCCAGGAGCTAGTGCTTGATTTTGATACTACAATAGGTTTAGATTGGCGGATGTTAAGTTGAGTTAAATTGTAGAGGGAGCAGTTCGGTGTTTATGAAAACACTTTCCTCATAAAGAGGGAGTGTTATCTTTTAGGGTTACTTCAAAAGTGTTTACACCATGCTTTGGGGTGCTTCATGTGATGTGGGGTGCATGGTGTATGGATGACCATTGGTTCTACCATGATGGACCTATACATGGGAGGTGGTTTACTAATTGATTTATAAACCTTCTATATTCTTGTGTGGCATTCTTCCTGGGAGTCTTGGAGACCCATGGAGCTTGGTGCCTTCTCTCATGATGCACACATGGAGTTTGGTTACTTTCTTAGTGGACAACTTGATTTGTACCAGGAGCATTGAGAATCTTGGTTGAGGTCATTGAGCCCTAGATGGCATGGGCACACTTGGTTTCTTGCATGAAGGCATTTACTTGACTTGAGGATACTTAGATTTAGGAATGACCATGTAGGTGGGGTGGACCTGAAGGAGCACGTGGCTTAAGAGGAGTATTGGAGCTTTGGAGGCTTATGAAGGTGAAACATTTATTGGACACATCTCATGGAGAACTCGTGCCTTGGAGCCTTGTTTGTTGGATATGGATGCCATGAAGCTTGACATGTTTCACCTAGAGTTAGAGCACTTCACATGTGGGAATATCTTCTTATAGTTAGGTTGTCAGTAGTGGACTAGATCCATTTTATATCGTTGGCCTCCCTCACCTCTCATATAAATAGACAGAGGAGAGAGTCTTTTTATTCATTGATTCATACACACTTTTATTAGAGATGTGAGGATTGGGGCACACTAGCCTCTGTCTCTTTTGTACTCTTCATTGTATTACCTATCTATGTCTTGGAGCGTTAGGGTTCTTGGAGGAAGTTCAAGGGAAATTCTAAGGTTAGGCTTTTACCCTAAAGAGGAAAATAAGCTAGAGTTTGTGATAAACCCTAGAGAGGCAAAGATAGTATGTTATCATATATCTCTTGTGAGAGATGAAGACTATGGTTTTGTGACATTTAGAAACCTTAGTGCTACTTGATATGCACATTATAGTGGAGAAGAGACAAAGATGTCTCACATGTGTCAAGGAGGACATGGTGGTGTTGATGCTAGCTTGTTGAGGAGATTCAGTGGAGTGACAAGTTTTGGTTATGAGTGATTCTCCCCTAAGAGGATTTAATGGCTAGGATTTTCTATGATTGCTAGGGTTTGAAGAGTTTTAATTTTACTGTGATAAAGTTGTGGTAAGTATTTGTGCTTCATCTTTTCTAAATATATGAAGTTTCTAGTGCTCCAAATATTAAGTACTTGCAAATTTGATTTTCAGCTTATGTTATCTTCTTGATCGAGTATATTCCAACACTTGTTGCTCATGCAAATTTGAGATAACATATAGTTGAATTGGTTAATTGATTTAACACATATCTTGAAGATAAAATATAAGATTTTTTGTTGTTATAATCTATTTTAATAAGAAATTTGAAATATGTTATATGCCTTGAAAAATGTGCCCTACGAGTTATAGCAATGTGGATTGAAGTACACTTGTATGCTATTATTTTCTTGGGTTATCAGGTGAAATTGGGTTGAAGGGAAGTGAAATATTACCAGATCAGATTAAAAGTTCATAGGGAATAAATACAGAAAACCTTGTGATTGAGGTGAAATATTTAATTTTCCATTACAGAAATTTTGAGATAAAAATGGGCCTCAAAACAAAAAAATATGTTACCAACATCAACTGTAAAGGAACCAAATGATTCAATAATTTTGGAGGGAAAAAAAGAAAACAACTTTTTTTTTTTTATCTTATTTCACACTGAACAAATACCTACATTGGAAATTTTATTTATCTTCTTTTAAAAATTCATAATTCTTATTTTATTATTTTAATTATTATTTCATCATGTTCCTTAAAAAATATATTTTATATCTCAAAAATTCCCCTTTATGTCATTGAAATTTCTACACAATACAAAAACTTTATGTCATTGAAATTTCTACACAATACAAAAACATTATCATTGATATTAGGTAACTTTAGATTTATTTTTTAATTTTACTCCTTTGAATATGCAAACAAGCCCCAAAAATTGACTTTTCTATTCTGTCATTGTATTGCTACACATTTTTAAACTCAAACTCAAAACTATATAAAAACAGGGTTCTCTTACTTTCATGGACAAAAAAAAAAAATGCAATATGTGCAGAAGCAGTTATGTTTTATTTTTTAAAAGCATTTGCTGCCATCTATTTCAAATTTAAGTTACAAGTGGACACATCTATTTTATCTTTCATGATTATTTCAAAACTAACTACTAGCTTCCTTTGTCTTGGTGCTATGTTTCAACTCCATGGTCTGTGGATCTTGGCAATGGTCTTTATAATGTGACATTTTAAGAGTTTAAGAGTTTAGGGAGACCAACCCTTAGAGGAATGGAGGAGATCTCAAACCCACTCTCAAACTCATTGGGCATCCTAAGAGGTCTCCTTGTAGAGTTATGCAAGGAGACTTGACTCTGTGTAGAGTTATGCAAGGAGACTTGACTCTATGTAGAGTTATTCAAGGAGACTTGACTCTGTTTTAGACAAAATCCTATTTAATGCTATGTTTCAACTCCATGGTCTGTGGATCTTGGCAATGGTTTTTATAATGTGACATTTTAAGAGCTTAAGAGTTTAGGGAGACCAACCCTTAGAGGAATGGAGGAGATCTCAAACCCACTCTCAAACTCATTGGGCATCCTAAGAGGTCTCCCTGTAGAGTTATGCAAGGAGACTTGACTCTGTGTAGAGTTATCCAAGGAGACTTGACTCTGTTTTAGACAAAATTCTATTAACATGTACCAACATTGTAAAGAAAATAAGTAAAAGAGCTTCATCAATGAAAATGAGGAATTTAAAAGCAATGCTTATTCATAATTTCATACAGCCATGGAAAAGAAATGAAAAGATAAAACTCTTATTTATATGCCTGTATAGTTGTGATTGTGAAGCTTGCATGGTTGTGCTATTCGGACTGTGTAGAAAGAAAAGCTTTCAAAGGACACTAAAAGGGAATATCATAACTATATGAAATATTTTATTTTCTGAAGGTGGAGTGGCAGATACGTCAACCAAGAGAACGTCAGAGAAAAGCAATAAAATAAAAGCAAGTTAGATCGTTTCTGTCATAAGATTTTTTTTTGGACAAATATGATTATGTTACATCGTTTTTGTCATAAGATTTTCAGGAAAGAGATTATGGTGGAGTTCCGAAAAGATTTTCTGCAAAGAAATTATGGTGTAGAGAATAAAAACACCTGACAACAACCATAAACCAAGCCGTGAGACATATGTCATCACTCCGCAAAAAGAAAAACGTTGCAGTTGACAGAATGAGCAACAATACCAACGAAAAAAACGACCACATACCAACGTCAAGAAAGTAAACATTGCAACTGCAACTGATGAAAGGTGTACTTCAGAGAAAACATTGTAACTGCAACTTTATGCAGACCATCGTAACATCGTAATTCACAAAACAAGGCAGACTCATGCAGTCCAGACAATCATGAAGATGGCAGATTTTGTCAGATGAGACGATATCTTGAACAATCAAGATCCACAGAAATTGAATGACTGTCGTCTGCCAAAAAAATTGTCAACCACGATAAGTTCTGCATGACACATGAATGGAAAAAGTATCATCTGTGTCACTAAATCGTCATCTAAATCATGATATATTTGTTTTTATATCCCCAAAATTATGATTGTTGTTATTCAAAATCCTTGGCCTGAAAGTACCAGGGAGTGTATGAAATCAGTCCAGCTAAAAACTATGATTATTCTGGGAGGACCTTTTAAGCATGGATTTGCAATAAATCTGTGATGATGGCATTTCATAACCGATCTTGTTGTTTAGGAAGCTACAACCCCCATATACTAAAGAAATTTACTCAATTTGTTGCTTGAGTGGGGCATTTTTTTCATATTGAGTAGCATCCACTCAAGCAGATCCTCAAGTGAGTTTGTGTTTTTTTTAATCGATTCTAATTAGTTAGAAAAATATGTTACTAATTTATTTGTCATTGAAAGTTGTATGTTAGTGAGATGGGCTTGAGTGGGGCATTTTTTTCATATTGAGTAGCATCCACTCAAGCAGATCCTCAAGTGAGTTTGTATTTTTTTTAATCGATTCTAATTAGTTAGAAAAATATGTTACTAATTTATTTGTCATTGAAAGTTGTATGTTAGTGAGATGGATGCCTATAATAGTATAGGTCATAGTGAAGAGGCGTATGGTTGGTTTTGGCTTCAACGGTGATGATATAAAAAAGTGGACATGTGCTTTGATCCCATAGCAACTACCAAACTCGTCTTGGTAGAGTTTTTAGGGTTCTATGTGGAGTTATGGTTTGATAAAAAATTAAAAGATAGAGGAGACATTATGGGTAGGACCATAGTAGTTAATGAGAATCATAAATCTACAATGTACAATTCTATATCCCATGTGTTGGTAGAGACAAATATCAAAGAGGGGCTTCCATACATTATTGAGATTGATATGGGGAAGAAGAGCCATAAACAAATCATGGACAATGTCAAGATCATGTTCTAATGTGCTAAATGTCATGTCTATTGGTATCTTGTAAATTGTCGTGTCCAACCTTTCATTTGTAAAATATGGGAAAAAAACCTAAGAAAAATATTGAAAGCAAGTGACTAGGAAATGCATCACAAAGGAAGGAGGAAGTCATCGAAACCCTGGTGCAATCACATAGTCTCTAGAACACTAGAAAATGAATCGACCTGGAGTAAAGAGAGAATTGCAAATGGTGGAGGTTGAATTTAAGGGCTAGCAAGACAACCCAATGCAACAAAGGGAGGATAAGAAGAACTCAATAAAACATCCATATGTGATGCAACATGAAGCAAAAGTACATATGCATGAGTAAAATAGTAATAATTCCCTCTCTATCATGTCAGAATCCCCTTTAATTTCAAGAAAAAAAAACAAGTTTTTATTTTAAAGATAAAGGGATATGGCCTTCTCCAATGGAATCAGTTTGAAGCCTAGAAAGGTTTCCACAAGGGATAGGTCAAACAAATTCCCAAGGGATTTTAGGGGTTCTAGGTAATAGTCCAATTACCCCATGAAAAGATAGCATTCCTACAAACCTTTCTCAATAGGGAGGCAAGAAATAAATGAGACACATGACAATGAAATAAGCCTATCTCAATCCTGCATAGAAGGCCTGGCTACAAGCCATCCCTCAACCAAATACTAGTTTAGACCTAGAAAGGGAGATAAATACATCTAGGGGTAGAAGGTAGAGAAGGAGGAGTAGGGATGAATCCAGTTAACGATCCTCTCACAAACTCAATTGGAAGGAAGTTGTTCCTTCATCATGCCCAAGAAAAAGCCATAAAATAAATACTACAAGGGAAGCATAAATCTATAACAAGGGTCCTTAGAGTGGGACAAGCCCCTTCAAGGGTTAAATAATGATTGTTCTATCCTTAAATATAAGAGATTTGGGGATCCCATTTAAATGGGTATTCCTTGTGAGAGTGATCCACTGTCATGCACCATATAAAGAGAGGAAACCCTTCTAGGAGGACATTTTCTCTCTAGGATATATTATTGGGGGTGATTTAAATTTTACTCTAAACAAATTAGAGGTGTTGGAAGAAGCAAGAATAAAAGATGAATTATCAAATTTCTTTAGATGAGATATAGGAAGGGGATCTTGTGGGCGTTGAACCAGTAAAACTTGTATCCACTTGGAGAAATAGGAAAGTGAGTGAAACAGAGGTATAAAAAAGTGTAATATCCCCAAGTGCACTAAGCTAAGATATTAGTGTTTTGTTGTGCAATTTATGTTTTTTATGGTTGTGTGCTTTTGTCAAATAGTTTGCATTACATATGTTTCCATGTTATAACTTAGTTGGAAGGTTTCTACAAACAATTTGCATACATTCTACTAAAAGACTTTCGTCAAGCACATTGTGTGTAACCCAAGTACACATGAAATAGAAGAGACAACATGGGAATTTTTATTATGAATGAAACCCCAATCACAACAATACAAATATCTAATGGTTTCCATGGAAGTTGCAACACAAAAATGACAAACCAAAACCTAGAATAATGCCACGACCTCCTCAATAGATGAAATGGAACCCTCTAAGTGCAAAGAGATGGGCTCACAACCCCCCTCTACAAATAGAAGAGGACAAGCCCTCTAAGAAACACCATTAGCCTCACAAGGTGCCAATGAACATCCCATAAGACCCTCACGGCCTCCTCAAACCCTCACAGCCCTACAATAATCAATCAAGGCCTGCTCTAAAACCTTACGACCTACTCCAAACCCTCAAAGAATCCTCAAACCCTCATGGCCCTGCAAAATATGAGTTTGTTCCTCTCAAGGAAGCTCCATGAACCCTCTCTCCAAGCCGCTATACCTCCACACTGAAGTAGAACCACAAATATGATGCTCAAATGAAAATCTCGGATAGATCCTCCTCCTTGTCTAGCTAGGGTGGATATTGCACCATCGAAACCAAACCACAATGGAATGGTTTTTCCAAAACCCCAACGAAAACCTTGGCTCACAAGATAACTCCAAACAAGAGATCAAATCAAAACATAATTAGGAAAGTTAAGTGCTACCCCTCCTTTTATATTTCTTCGATGCCCCTTCTAGAAATTTCCCCTTTGACTTAATCCACATGACCCTTATTCTATTTTTAATTTTCACTTAAATATTAAAAGTCACTTTTAGCCAATGTTTAAGTAACTATTAATCTAAAAGTTACTTTATTACCTTTTTCACTTAAATGTCACTTTAAAAATATACCTCCTAGCGAAGTGACATCAAATAAACCCCCTTAATTCTCTTTTCTTCACTTCCTATAGCCTATGGGAGTCATATACGCTACTAAGTCATCCTCCATCATGATCAATTGGAAGGGACATCACAGTCCTCCCTTCCCGAGATTTCTTTTCCTCAAGAAATTCCAAACCGAGATGTTGTAATATCTGCCCTCCCTCCCAAGTGGCATCCTCTACGAGAAAATATTTCCATCTGACCAGGTACTCCCAAATCACTATGTTGCTTACCCTCCTCTCTCTGACATCAATAATCCTCTCTAGATTCAAAACCAACTTCCCTTCCTGATCTGATGGAGGAAGATCCGCTAAATTGGTGACCTACTATCCCAATGCCTTCTTGAGGCAAGATACATGGAAGACGTTGTGGATCCCGCTACCCTTTGGAAAATCAAACCCCTACGCCACCTCTCCAACTCTCTCGATCACTCGGTATGGTTTGTAGAAGCGAGGCTTCAACTTCTCTGCATCACTCTTCTTTAGTGAGGAATCTCTGTATGGTTTCAACCTCAGAAATACCAAATCCCCGACCTCAAAGTTGCACTCTACCATGTGTCTGTCTGCATATGTATTTTGTTGATTCTAGGTGACCTGTATGTTCTCCTTTAGGAATATCAAGATGTCATGTCTCTTCTACAACCAATATTTTTCCTTGGGGTCCCTTCTCTCCCCAAATTCCAAATCCACAAATGATGGATCATTGTAACCATACAATTCTTTGAATGGACTCATCCCAATGGACATGTGATAAGTGGTATTATAACAGTTCTCCCCAAGATGAAACTACTTTATCCATTCCATTTTCTATCCCTACACATAGTTATGTAGGTATCCCTCAATCCACTTGTTTATTATCTATGTATTCCCATCTGTCTGAGGGTAATAGTTGGTACTAGGTGTCAACTCTGTCCCTGATAAGCTAAACAACTCCTGCTAGAATGCACTGAGAACTTTGTTGTCCAAATCACAGACTATGTATCTCGGAAGACCATATAATATGAACACCTCCTTGAAGAATATGTCTGCCACCTGAGATGCACTATACTCTAAAGGAATGGAAAAGAAGTGTGCAAACTTGGTCATCCTGTTCACCACCACATAGATATAATCCCTACCCTATACCTTAGAAAACCTTGTGATGAAGTCCATGGAGATGCTCTCCCACTTCTGATATGGAATAGGTAACGACTGAAGAAACCATGCAGGGTGTGTAAGCTTCGAATGTTTTTCTAACAAGCCATGCACTCCCTCACATACTGCAGTACATCCTCCTTGATACCTTTCCAAGAGAATATCTCCCTCACCTTCCTGTAAGTCTTCAGATACCCTGGGATCCCTACTAATGGTGCGTCATGTGTTGCTCTCAGGATATTATCCTTGAGTGTGGACTCAGGGAAAAGATATATCCTATCCTTGTAATAGATGATGCCATCCACTACTCTTTACTTGTCATCCTGAATGAGGCCCTCCATAATCTTACAAGTGAATGTATTCTTGAAGTACTCCACTAAGAGAATGGACTTCCATTCTACTGAGATCTCTGTCATGGAAAAGGTTTCAGGTCTCCTGGAAAGGGAATCAACAACTACATTCTTCTTCCCCTTCACATACTCAATGTCGAATTCATACGCCTGCACCTTACTCACACATTTATGTTTCCTCTCACTCAAGTCCTTTTTCTCCAAGAAATACCTCAGGAAGTTGTGGTCATTCTTCACCACAAAGCGTCCTCCAACCAGGTATTGTATAAACTTGGCTAATGCATGCATGATGGTAAACATCTCCTTACCATAAATGGGGTATACCCTTTCTATCTCCCTTATCTTCTTTCTCTCAAAATCTATGGGATGTCGATTATGCATTAACATCACTCCTACCTCTTCCCTTAATGCATCAAAGTCCAACACAAATGGTTGTGAGAAATATATAAGCTCTAACACTCAGCGAGTACTCATCACCTTCTTCATCCTATCAAATTATCCCTACACCTCCTTTGACCATCAGAATGCTCCCTTCTAGGTGAGATCCATCAATGGTGTACCAAGTTGTAAAAAATCCTTTTACAAAGCATCGATAGTAGTTGCACAATCTGAGGAACCCTTGCATCTTTGTAAGTGATCTAGATGTGGGACAATCTAAGATCGCTTGGATATTCTCTTGGTGCACCTACACTCCCTGAACGCCAATCATATGTCCCAAATAGAGAAACTTTGTCATCCCAAAATCACACTTTTCCTCCTTGGAAAATAGTGACTTCTTGTCCATGATGATGAGAATCTCATCAACATGCCTCAAATGATCCTCCCAATTCCTGTTATAGATCAATACATCATCAAATAATACCAGTAAGAACTTCCTCAACCGTTTGTTGAAGATATGGTTCATACAATACTGGAATGTGGTTGGTGCATTAGTTGACCCAAAGGGCATGACTAGAAACTCATAGTGCTCATAGTGACATCTGAATTTTATTTTTTGGATGCCCTTCTCTCTAAATCGGATATGATGGTACCCCGATCAAAGATAAATCTTTGAGAAGTACACTTCCCCATGTAACTCATATATCAACTCATCGATCCTGGGTATTAGGTATCGGTTCTTGATTTTATTCTTTTTCAGTGCCCTAAAGTCGATGCACATCCTCATCATGCCACCCTTATTATTCACTAGTACCACTGAAGAAGCGAAGGGACTAGAGCTAGGCCCAATGTGCCCCATCTCCAATAACTCTTGTATGGCCTTCTCTATCTCATCCTTAAACTTATTTGGATTCTTGTATGGTGTGGTGATCACAAGATTTTCCCCCTCCTCTAATTCAATGGCATGCTCAAATCCCCTGTCATCTCCATGATGGTAGCAATCTGAACACTTTTTCATGCTACCCAAGTAGCACTTAGATGTCCACATGATAGTTTCAGTGGTTCTGTGATGGTTTCTGTATGGTGATCAAACACTTTGTCATGTAGGACACGTCACCATGTGTAAATATGGCCTCCATGCATTTGTTTAACATGATCTTGGGATCACTTGTCAACATACCTCTCAGAACAACTCGTTGACCCCCTATGTCCTTGAACTCCATATTCATGTCTGGATAATTCATGGTGATATCTCCAAGTGAGTACAACCAGTGGACCCCCAATACCACATGGGTGTCCGCCAAATCCACTATATAGAATTCATTAGTCAATGTATAGTTTCCCAATGTCAGATCCAATTCTCTTATCCTCTTAATACAATTCATGTTGTACCCATATACTACCACCACATTGAACCCCTCAAAGTCCTTTGTAGGGATGTGTATCATAGTGACAAGTGTTGCATCAATGAAGTTGTGGGTGGCTCCACCATATATCAGTGTTGTAACTCTCTTCCCCTATAAAATTCCTTTGATCCTGAAGGTATAATACCTGGGGAATCCTTAAAGTGTGTCAATGGTCACTCCCCTAACACCCTCCTGCAGTTGTGTCTCCTCTGAAACCTGAAGGTGTGGTGGCTCTTGTAATGTCCCCAAGGTCGAGCCTCGTTGTAAATCATGTCTATGAAGTATAAAGCTTGCATTATGAATTGTAATTATGTTTTATAGGCTGGTGAGCCAAGTTTATATAAGTTGGTGGGCTTATGTGTTATTAGGCCGGAGAGCCTAAGTGTTAAAGCTGGGAGCCTTCTTTTGTGTATGTAATCATGCAGAACATTAATAAAAAATATAAACACCGTTGTGTGTAGACCGACCACGATGAATGAGTGATGGGGGACTAAGCTTCCACAAAATGGGTAAGGGATTGGGGCCTGGAAGGTGGGAAAGAGAGGCTAAGTGTTGAGCCTAGGGGCTTAATTCCTTGGGAATAATATTTTAATATTATTCCAAAAGCCATGTGAAATATTTATGTTTTGTCCTAAGTTCCTGGAGAGGAACGTATGCTGATGGAGTGCATGCAGCTTCATGGGTGACATGTGTCGACCCAGGCACATGAAATTAAAAATTGCAGAAGTCAGCCATGGAGGGGGTTCAGTCATTCTGTCATCCTCCACCTGAGTTCCCGTGATGCCCATCGGAACCCGTTTTGCCTCTACATCTGCATTTTCTTACCCACGCACCGTGAAGGAAACCCTCACAGGAAAATTGTTGCTCTTGCATTTTTCCCATTCTCCATCCTCCGTCTGAACTCACGAGTGTCCATGATTGACCTCTGTCTCAGTGTTTGTTCTAGGGAATCCTTACCTGAACTGTTAAGTCTCTATGTAGGATCTCTGTACACCCTCATGCATCCCTGAAACCTGAGCCGTGAGTCGGTCCTGTATTGTTGGTTGGGGAAAACTGAATGTCCCATAATTGTTGAGCCTTGTTATGTTGTAGCATTTTTTTGTCACCAGTTTTGGAGAAGCCCATGTCTGTGTTCCAGTGGATTGTTGTGGTTGCGTAGTTCTTGACTGTGTGTGTCTTGCGGACCATTGTATGTTTGTGTGGAGCCTCGTGGTTGCCCGACTGTTTTGGAAATCGATTTGAAGAGGCAGGTTGTCAAGCCTGTGAGCAGTTCTCTTTAGGTGAGAGAGTCTGGTGGAAGTGGTGTTATCCCAAAGAGAGTCCAGCACCAACTATGGAGCTCTGAGAATTCCTGATCCAGCCTGTTTCCGAGACCCAAAGAGGGAGGTGAAGCACCGATGGACTGTGCTTGTGAAGGTGTATACTCCCAGGTGGAACATGCATGTGGGAAAAGAGATTCTGTGAGTAGTGGGCGTAAGAAGGCTCCTGGAGAGAATCCTTCTGGTTGCTCTATGCAGTTTTCCTTATAACCTCAGCCTAGAATAGGATTCCTTGCCTTGGGTGGAGCTTATTCCTAGCTCGGGGGTGACCCACTGCTGAGCGTGATGAGCAGTGTGGTCTAAGGCTGGGAGGTTCATGGAAGGCCTGGAAGTGGTTGGTGGAATTACTACAGTTTCAAAGATAAGTATCAACTTATGCTTAATATTATGTTTTGCGTTCCTGTGATGCTTATATGCATCATGTATTATGTTGTGCATATGAATAATTGTTAATGCCAGGGATTATTTATGTTAGCAATAATCTTGTACTTACTCTGAGTTAAATGTGTTTAATTTGATTTAAATGCATGTTATTAATTAAGTATGAGAAAGATGTTGTTCCGCACAGTAGCATTCACCCGAACAGTGGGATTAAGGCCAGGGATGACGTTACAGTTTGGTATCAGAGCCATAGTTTCAATGCTGAGACTAACTAGGTTGGTTAAGTGGTCTTTGGACCCAAGGTATCGAGTAAAATTGAGTTTTTAAAGAACCAATTTCAAACCCTAAAATGTATCTGAGGGCCAAGGAGTTACTTGGCTGTGTTAAGAAGCTTAGGAGGAGTAGCGGTAGATTAAACTGCAGCTGGTGTGGTAATTGACCATGGAGAGAGAGAGCTCAATGCACAAAGTATTGGAGTTGTTGGATCTGATCGGAGGAAAGGAGATCCCTTACGACCGTCGGATCCAGAGAAGGTGTCGGAAGGATATCCGAGAAGACTTGCGGGAGTTCGGTAGTCAGGACTTGGAGAGGGAAACAAGGGTGAGAACCTCTGGGACCAAAACCCTGAAATCTGAAACCCCAAAATCTCGAAAAGATATACACAATAGATCTGGGAAAAGATCTTGACCATTGGATCAAGCAGAGAGTAAATCGCAATTTCACGATTTCAGCTTTGGGAAAAGCGAGTTGTGCTGATGTACAAACCCTGAAATGTCGAAAGGATCTACGTCGTAGATCTAAAAAAAAAAAAAAAGGGAATCTAAATTGTTGGATTTCTTGTTAAATCATGATTTCAGATTTCGGCTATCTAGAGAAGTGGGATGTGCGGATGCACAAACTACCGAAGCCGAAATCATGAAATCCCAAAGAGCCGAAGTAGTGGGTCGAGTTGACGTCACTAAGATGGAAGTGTACACATGGGTGTGTACCACGTGCCAGTGGGTCGAAAATAAAAGTTAGCATGGTGTGACCTGATGATGTCGTTGAAGGTAACGTGGACCTTCTTAAGTACACCACATGTCACCACTATGGTTGGTGACAACTGTGCTGTGGGCCTGGAGGCTAGAAAGGTCGAAAGTTCGGAAGTCGAGAGTTGGAGAGGGAAGCGAGTGTGGGAGCCTACAAGTTTGAAACCCCAAAACTACAAGTCCTGAAATCTTGAAAACTTTGATGACGGAAGGACCATAGTGGATTTCATTCTTTGGAGGATGAGTAAACGTGGACTGTTGATCCACCCGATTTCGTGAATTCAGTAATCGAAACTCCGGGAGATAGTTCTATGTGCCTTAAAAATTTCTGAAGGCCGAAAATCTGGGTAGCACCTAACAGTTTAGCGTTTGATCATGGCCCATGGATTCATGGGTTGGGGACTAAGAAAATGGGGGCTATCGCCAAAAATTGCAGAGCCAAACAAAGCTCAAAAAATTCGTGGAATCAAAACGTTTTCTTATTCGCGTTGGTTTATGAATGTTGTATTTTATTAAGGGTTTAAGTCTTGACAAACTTCAGTTGACTGCATGTTGTGTGTGCAGAGTTCAATGAGTGTCAGGATAGTCACGAATCGACACTAAGTATAGAAATGGAAGAGGTGCAGATTGCTTCCAATTCAGAGAACGAAAGATAAGGAAGGGATGTCAACTTGGGAGTTAAAGGATCAAACTCCAATGGGCATGGAAGAGAATTGGATAAGGAAGGGCATGTGATGAAAATCATTGAAAGATTGCAGAGAGAGGCCTAGGCTCGCTGAGCCAATAGCTGAAAGCTCACGAGGGTCAGGGATCGGCAGGGTGAATTCAACTTAAAGATGTTGAAGAACCTGGAAAGAATAGAAAGGAAATTGGAAAAGGAGAGTGACACAAGCAAAACAGGAAGTCGCAGGACCCCTGAGAGAAAAAGAAGATCGAGGAGTGATAGAAGACATCGTCGTCGCTCCCCAAAGCATTCCAATAAGGAAGCACACAGTAGTTCAAGCCTATCCCCTACCAGAAAACACTGAAGATCTGGAGTAAATGAATTGAAAGGGGAGATTAACAAGATTAAGCCTCCTACGTTTGATGGAGAACATAAGAAGGAGGAAGATGTCGAAACATGGTTTCTTGGCATGAGGAAATATTTCCAACTGTAGAATTATTCCTCTCATGCAGAAGGAATAATTGCGATGTATCAACTAAAAGGAAAAGCATCCATGTGGTGGGATTAGCTTGTGCAGGTGCAGCACATTAGAGAGAAAGATATCACATGGAGGGAATTCAAGAGGTATTTTGAGAGGAAATACTTGACTAAAAGATACTATGACAGAAAGATGAAGGAGTTATTCGAACTCAAGCTGAGAAACATGACCATTGATGAATACGAACGAAGGTTTTTGGAATTACTGAAGTGTGTTCCATTCATCAAAGATGAGGCTGTCAAGATTCATAGGTATCTGAGTGGACTGCCACCTCCCATTGGTGACAAGATTCAGTATGATGATCTTAAGACTATGGAAGAAACTATAAGAAGAGAGAAATGCTTATATGAGTAGCAAAGAGAAAAGCCTACCTTTCAGAAGGCTTGGGATGACCATAAGAAGTTTAAGAAAGAATAGAGGCAGAAAGGAAACAAACCTCCCTTTTTTAGAAATAGTCCTCAAGGACATCCATCGTTTAGAGAGCCAAGAATGGCTAAAGTGGGGGAACAAAGGCCGATACAGATGCCCATTTAGTGTTGGGGCTGTAAAGGGAACCACAAGTACAGAGATTGTCCCCATAAAAATGGCAGAGCAAGAGCTATCCATAATGTTCAATAAGTTGAAACAGTGGAGGACATGGGCAGTAGAATGCCAAGGATCAATGTGGCCCTGGAAAACAAGCAAGCTGAATTTCAGTCGCACATGATTGAAGTGGAAGGTATGATTAACAACCAACCATTCATCATTTTAATTGATTCAGGGGATAGCCATAGTTATATAGACCCTAGAGCGGTAGAAAGATTGCATTTGATAAGAAGAAAACATGAAAAGTCTTGGTTAGTGCAGTTGGCTACAAGAACCAAGAGGAAAGTCACTGAGTTGGTTAAGTCCTGTCCGGTGGACATGAAGGGATTGAGTATGAAGGATGAATTGAATATTCTTCCTTTAGGCTCTTATGAATGTTTAATTGGGATGGACTGGTTGGACCAACACCATGCCTTCCTGGACTGTCATAACAAGGAATTTACATGCCTGGATGAGGAGGGGAATCGGAAAACAGTCCAAGGAATTCCCAGAGCTGTGGTTGTTAGAGAAATCTCAACAATGTAGCTGAAGAAGTGCTACAGAAAAGGTTGTCAATTATTTGCATCCCAAGTGGGAGAGATGCCTAAGGATAAGGTGCCAAGTATTGGAGATCATGAGTTACTTAAAGAGTTTGAAGATTTATTCCAGGTAGTACCTGGACTACCTCCTAAAAGGGGTATCGATTTATCGGTGAACTTGATGCCTGGAACAACTCCAGTGTCAAAGGCTCTGTATAGGATGAGTGCGCCAGAACTGAAAGAGTTGTAGCTGCATCTTGAAGAAATTCTGAAGAAGGGGTATATACACCCAAGCATGTCACCTTGGGGTGCCCCAGTCCTATTCGTAAAGAAGAAGGATGGAATGCTGAGATTGTGTATCAATTTTAGACAGTTGAACAAAGTAACGGTGAAGAACAAGTATCCTCTGCCGAGGATTGACGATCTTTTCGATCATTTGAAAGGTGTGAAAATATTTTTGAAGATAGATCTCAGATTAGGATATCACCAGGTAAGAATAAAGGATGAAGACATCAACAAGACCAACTTTAGAACAAGGTATGGTCATTATGAGTTTACAGTGGTACCGTTTGGGCTGTCGAACGCACTTGTTGTTTTTATGTGCTTGATGAATGGTGTATTCAGGGACTATCTAGACAAGTTTGTCGTAGTCTTCCTGGATGACATTTTGTTGTATTCCAAGTCAGAGGAAGAGCATGAACAACACTTGAGGATGGTGCTGCAAGTGTTGAGAGAACACTAGATGTATGCCAAGTTGAGCAAATGCTCATTTTATCAAAGGCAGATCCATTACTTGGGGCACATTATTTCAGATCAAGGGATTGTCATGGATCCTGAGAAGGTTGAGGCCATCAGAGAATGGTTAGCGCCAAGGAATGTGGCAGAAGTTAGATCCTTTATGGGTCTAGCGAGCTATTACAAAAGGTTTATCGTAGGGTTCTCAAAGATAGCTCACCCTATCACTTCCTTGCAAAAGAAGGAGGAAAAGTTTCAGTTGACTAAAGAGTGTGAGAAAAGTTTCCAACGATTGAAGCAGCTGTTAACCAATGCTCCAATCTTGAGGATTGCAGATCCAAATGCGGATTTCATAGTATGCACTGATGCATGCAAAGAAGGGATGGGAGGAGTTCTTAGTCAGAATGGATTTGTAATCTATTATAATTCCAGGCAGTTGAAGGAGAACAAAAATAATTATGCCACTCACGATTTGGAGTTGGCAGCAATCGTTCACGCTCTAAGGAAATGGAGACATTACCTCATGGGAAAGAAGTTTGAACTCAAAACAAACCATAACGGTCTGAAATATTTGTTTGATCAGCCAACCTTAAACGCTAGATAACGTAGGTGGCTGGAATTTCTGTGTGAGTACGACTTTGAGATCAAGCATATCAAAGGAAAGTAGAATAAAGCGGTTGATGCACTCAGCAGGAGGGTGCATGAATTACATGCTACAACCATTAGCATGTATCAGACTGATATTAAAAGCAGAATTCTGGAGGCTGCAAATGTAGATCTGAAGTACAAAGAATTGGTAGCCAAGCTACAGCAGGGTAAGATGCCATAGAAGATGGAAATTTATAAATTGGAAATCGATGGAATACTGTTGTACAAGAACATAATTTTTGTACCCAATGTCCAGTGCTTGAAACAGATGATTTTGCAGGAAATGCATAATGTGCCTTATGCAGGGCACCCGGGATATCAGAAAAAAGTAGCAGCGATCAAGATCCATTACTTTTGGACGGGTATGAAGAGAGAGATCGTTGAATACATCGCCAGATGTATGGAGTACCAGAAAGTTAAAGCTGAGCATAGGCACCTAGCAGGGTTGTTGCAACCTTTACCCATTCTTGAGTGGAAGTGGGAAGTAGTAACGATGGATTTTGTTGCAAGATTGCCCAGAATAGCTAAGCTGCATGATTTGATCATGGTGGTGGTGGACAATCTTACAAAAGCTGCCCATTTTATTCCACTGAAAACTACTCACAAGGAAGCAGATGTTGCTGATATTTTCATAAAGGAAGTGGCACGATTTCACAGAATTCGTAAAACGATTGTGTCTGTCAGAGACATGAAATTCACCTCAAATTTCTGGAAAGGATTGTTCAAAGGATTCGGAACGAATCTAAACTTTAGTACAACTTATCATCCTGAGTCTGATGGAAAGACAGAAAGGGTGAACAGAGTAATAGAAGACATACTGAGAATGTATGTGATGGACAAACCATCAAGATGGGAAGACTACCTACACTTGGTAGAATTTGCCTACAACAATGGGTATCATGCATCATTGAAGATGAGCCCTTTTGAATCACTTTATGGAAGAAAGTGCAATACTCCAGTGAGTTGGGATAATCCAGTTGATAGATCAGTAGTTGGGCCAGAGTTTCTCAAGGAGATGGAGGACCAAATGATAAAAATTAAGTAGAATTTGAAAGTTGCCCAGGCTAGGAAGAAAATTTATGCTAATAAGAACAGAACCCACTAAGAGTTCAAAGTGGGTGATCATGTTTTCCTGAAAGTGAAAGTTAACACGAGTTCCCTGAAGCTGGGAAGTTGCTCCAAGTTGGTAGCCAGATTTTGTGGGTCATTTGAAATCTTGGAAAGGATTGGGCCAGTTGCATATATGCTTTCATTACCTGCATCTATGACTGTACATAATTTGTTTCATGTTTCATTTCTTAAGAAAGATATACCAGATGTTAATCATGTTATCGATTGGAATGTGATTCAGGTGAAACAAGAAGGTGTCCTGCAAGTGCATCCTGTGCGCATATTGGATAAGAAAAACAAACAGCTCCGAAATTGAGCTATAGGGCTTGTAAAGGTCCAGTGGACCTGGTACGGTCCTAAGGATGCAACACGAGAGCATGAAGATGTTATGCAGGCAGAGTACCCACATCTTTTTGAAAATTTTGAAAAGCTTGCAAATGCAGTGTAAAGTTGCGTGCAAAAATAAGGGGAGAGGATTGTAATGTCCCCAAGGCCAAGCCCTGTTGTAAATCATGTCTATGAAGTATAAAGCTTAAATTATGAATTGTAATTATGTTTTATAGGCTGGTGAGCCAAGTTTATATAAGTTGGTTGGCTTATGTGTTAATAGGCAGGAGATCCTAAGTGTTAAGGCTGGGAGCCTGCTTTTGTGTATGTAATCATGCAGAACATTAATAAAAAATATAAACACTGTTGTGTGCAGACCGACCACGATGAATGAGTGATGGGGGACTAAGCTTCCACAAAATGGGTAAGGGATTGGGGGCTGGAAGGTGGGAAAGAGAGGCTAAGTGTTGAACCTAGGGGCTTAAGTCCTTGGGAATAATATTTTAATATTATTCCAAAAGCCATGTGAAATATTTATGTTTTGTCCTAAGTTCCTGGAGAGGAACGCATGCTGATGGAGTGCATGCAGCTTCATGGGTGACATGTGTCGACCCAGGCACATGAAGTTAAGAATTGTAGAAGTCAGCCATGGAGGGGGTTCAGTCATTCTGTCATCCTCCGCCTTAGTTCTCGTGATGCCCGTCGGAACTCGTTTTGCCTCTACATCTACATTTGATTACCCACGCACTGTGAAGGAAACCCTCATGGGAAAATTGTTTCTCTTGCATTTTTCCCATTCTCCATCCTCCGTCTGAACTCGTGAGTGTCCATGATCGACCTCTGTTTTAGTGTTTGTTCTAGGGAATCCTTACCTAAACCATTAAGTCTCTGCGTGGGATCTCTGTACACCCTCATGCATCCCTGAAACCTAAGCCGTGAGTCAGTCCTGTATTGTTGGTTGGGGAAAACCGAATGTCCTATAATTGCTGAGCCTTGTTATGTTGTAGCATCTGTCTGTCACCAGTTTTGGAGAAGCCGTGTCTGTGTTCTAGTGGACTGTTGTGGTCACGCAGTGCTTGACTGTGTGTGGCTTTTGGACCATTGTATGTTCATGTGGAGCCTCGTGGTTGCTCGACTGTGTTGGAAATCGAGTTGAAGAGGTAGGTTGTCGGGCCTGTGAGCATCTCTCTCCAAGTGAGAGAGTCTGTTGGAAGTGGTGTTCTCCCAGAGAGAGTCCAGCACCAGCTACGGAGCTCTAAGAATTCCTGATCCAGCCTGTTGTCGAGACCCAGAGAGGGAGGTGAAGCATTGACAAACTGTTCTTGTGAAGGTGTATATTCCTGAGTGGAACAGGCGTGTGGGGAATGAGAGTCCATGAGTAGTGGGCGTAAGAATTCTCCTGGAGAGAATCCTTCCAGTTGCTTTGTGCAGTTTTCCCTGTAACCTCATCCTAGACTAGGATTCCTTGCCTTGGGTGGAGCTTAGTTCCATATTGGGGGTGACCCACTACTAAGCGTGATGAGCAGTGTGGTATAAGGCTGGGAGGTTCGTGGAAGGCCTGCATGTGGTTGGTGGAATTACTACAGTTTCAAAGATAAGTATCGGCTTTTGCTTAATATTATGTTTTGCGTTCCTATGATGCTTATATGTATCATGTATTATGTTGTGCATATGAATTATTATTAATGCCAGGGATTATTTATGTTAGCAATAATCTTGTGCTTACTCTGAGTTAAATGTGTTTAATTTGATTTAAATGCATGTTATTAATTAATTATGAGAAAGATGTTGTTCTGCACAGTAGCATTCGCTCAACCAGTAGGATTAAGGCCGTGGATGATGTTACAACTCTACCTCACCACTGCTTTTTCCACTACCATGATCATGAGTTGTCTCATCCTCATCCTCTTCATTGAAAATCACCTCTATGTAATGTACTTTCCCTTTTCCCATACATTGGTGACCTGGTTCCCAAGTTTCTTTGCAGCTAAAGCAAAGCTTCTTCCTCCTCATCACTCTTTGAGTCTCCTCATCCATCTTGTCCTTCCTTATTCATGGCTTCTGGAAAGGATTTTCTCTTTACCCTTTTGTGGAATAAAGGTTTTCATTGGTTCCTTCTTGGGAACTATGTCCTCCATGTATCAGGTCCTCATGATGGCATATTGTAGTGTGGTTGGAATGAAGGCCTTCACCCACCTTCTCAAAGGATCGACTAAACCCTCAACAAATAGCATCACCAACCTCTACTCAAAGATATATGTCACCATGAGTGCCATCCTATGGAACTCCATTATGTACACCTTTATTGTGCCTGTCTGTCTCAACTGGGCCAACTCCTTGAAGTGGATCTCAAGATCCTTTTTGTTGAACATGTCCATCAATCTCTGGGTGAATTCCACATATGAGCTAATATTGGAATTCTCTAATGTAACTAGCCCATGGTACCACCACTCATTAGCTTCTCCATTCAAGTGTAGGGTGTCAAACTTAATTGCCTCTACCTTTGTCATCGTGTTAAGTTGGAAGTAATTTTCCAACTTATGTACCCATGCTTTGGTTGTGCTCCAAGAATATTCATCAAAAGATGGGATAGAAAACGCCCCCACCTTGCGCAGAACATCATAGTTCTGTTGGTTTTGTGTTGTCATAGGCTTGTTCCTGTACTTGATGTTGTAGTAGTATTGATAAGAAACGGTTGCCTATATATCTTCCCCTAAATCATGATACTCCCTAAAGTAGATGGTGAAATCATCATCATGACCCTATTGCCCATGTGCTCCTGTAGGTTGCTCCTCAAGGAACAATGGAAATAATGGTCTAGGTGTCCTCATGCTCCCTGTTAGAGGGATGCTCTGTGCTAGAATATGGGTGTTAATATTATCCTGAATAAGACTCTAAAGGTAAGAAAATAATTAGAAATTCATTTTCTCTTATTTATACAAGGATATTAGCTCAATAACACAGTTTGCATGTTTGAGCAGGATGAGAGGAAAAATCATTTACTAAGAAAGGATCGGTAAGAGTACCATGGAAAGTGATAATTCAACTTCAAAGTGTAGATGGCAGTAAAAGAGAAGAATTTTAGATTGTATAAACAAAAGGAACAATAATTTATGTAGTACCTTTCAAATAATGTAGCAATATAGTACCTTGCAAAACAAATTAGAAATGGGGGAACCCAATCAAAATAACTCTTGAATGAGATATTTTAAGTGGATTGTTGTGGGGGAGTCACAAAAAATGTCGAATTACTGGGAAGGACAAGTTATCTCTGATTCCAAAAATCAACTCAAACACAACATTCTATTTCTTCATCTTCTAAACAGTTTCAACAATGTACATAATATGGATCCCACATCATCTAGCCTGGTTATAAAACAAAGAGGTGATCTAGTATAGATGATATCTTTCATAATACCATGAGAAATAAAGGATGTTTCATTAATTTATTATATACATAGGGATCCTATGGGAAGAGACACCATAGAAGAGTGTTTTTTGATTGTTTATAGACTGAAGTGTGTTCCTCACCTCTCTTTTCACAGCATTGCTTCACTGCCAATGACCATCCATAGCCCCGATGAAGTTGCCTCGGTATCATACAAGCATGGCCCTACTTCTAGCGAGCATCCATAGCCCCGACGGGTTTACTTTTACTTCCCACACTGATAATAGTTCTTTCAACTTCCTAATGATATTTCTCTAGCATTCACCCTTTTAGATATGTAATTTATGTATTGGTTTTGCAATAGAGGTGAGTAAGAAGTGGGGCGATACGATATTTTCTTTGATATACTAGTCTCATTTAGTGATTTATCTTCATGGGTCCAACCACAGAAGTCACAAATACATTTTTAACGTTCAAGATATTTTGGGAAGTGTCACTAGAATTATGAAAAAGACATCTGAAGTTAGGACTCTCCCTAAATTTGTAGCTAAATTCATCTTATTATAAGAGTGACCACACGGTTAAAAGATACATGTCATCGACTGCCTCAAAGTGTTAATCTTACTGGTCTAAGTTTTACCCTTGGAACAGGTAAACAAGCCACTTCTTTTTTGTACCACCATTCAGTCGTCTAAATAAGTACTGATCACAAGGTAACCTCATTGCTTCAACATGAAGAGGCACTTTCACTAGGAAATTCATGAGATTCCTTAAACAATCTTGGGTTTCTATCATAAAAATGATGGATTACTCAGTGGTAGTAAACAGAGAATTATTCTGAACTGAAAAGGACCAAAAAGAAAAGTTCAATCAAAATCAAGAAAGACAAAACAAGAAAAATATTGACTGAAGCGGAAAATGCAAAAGAAAAAGAGGAAATTCAGAAAAAACCTATTATGTACAAAACTAAATCACTAAAGGTGATTAGGAGAAGTATCTTTTGATAAATTTCCTATTAATAGGGAGCTCCACCAAATATCCCTCTAATGGATTTAGTTTAAAGGTTCCTAGTCTGATTTTCTCATAGATCTGGTAAGGGCCTAGCCAAGTTTTTGGAATTTTGTGTGTTTTCCTTTCATTTCATTGGCTTTATCCCACTTAAGCACTAGATCACCTTTTTGGAAATATTTGTTACCCACTGAATTTTTGTCAAACCATATTTTAAGAAATTCTTGATGTTGCATTAGGTTTTGTTTGGAATTTTCCCTTTCTTCCTCTAACTTAAGGAGCATATTTATCTTTGTTGCATGATTGGACACTCTTCATCTTGTACAGACATAGCTAATTGTAGGGAAGGAAGGAATGTGTGAGTTGGAAGGGTGGCTTATTGTCCTGATACTAGAGAGAAATGATAATTCCCTAGAGAATTTTTTATTGTTACCCTATCGGCCCATAAAACATCGAGGAGGGATATGTTGAAAAGTCAACAAGAAACATGTGTCTAATTTAGTTTTCCCTTAATTAAATTAGACAATAAATATTAACTATTATCTCATTCATAACTGAGTAATTTGGAATCGTAACAGAATTATAAGTGTAGTTAAGTGAGTTAATATCAATTGTACTAGTTGTAACTAAACATGCACTAGTGAGAGTTTAGTTAATCAGTTAACTCACATGCAACTGAAGACTTGCCACGGTTAACTACATGCATGTCATTCCAATGGACACCAGTTGAGATAACAGGTGAAAGGAACAGTTGGCTATCAATTGTGATTTGTTCACACATGCAGTGGATATGCTTATGAGCATGTGCAAACAATTCATTCGATTCATTGTGAGAATTCGGATTGCAGATATTGTGCAGAGGAGGCAGGCTGTCTGGACATGGAAATTGGCATAGGTATTTCCTAATTTGTGTATGACAGTGTGAGATGATTGTATTGTACTGAGAGATCTTGGATTAGAGTTTTGTATGAGATTGTTTCATGATTCATGATATACATAATATATGATAGTGGGGTTTTTATCTTTACGCTTTCCCGGTAAAACTTTTGTGTTGTGTGTTATTGATATTTCACTTTGTGCATTGTGGTTGTGATCATGGTTTAATTTCTTCCGCAATAATAATAGTAGAAGCGATTTTGTATTTAACAAGTGGAGGAAATTTTTAGATCAGGAGAATCGCAGGAATACATTAATTTGTATCGAAATTTCTACATGGTATCAAAGCCACGGATGCCACGGAGTCACGGAAGTGAGGTGCGAACATAATTGCATTCTCGCAGATACCATCTCTAGCAAGGTGCGAACTCTAGTACTGAAAACTTTTTGATTGGCATTCTCGTAGGTAAATACACTACCAGGGTGAGAACTTCCCTCACCCTAATAGTGGAGCAGGGTGCAAACTTCTTGAGCATTCTCGCAGGTAAATACACTAGCAGGATGCGAACTTGACAGGCAAGTTCGCAGGCTATACACAGGCAGGGTGTGAACTTCCCTTAGGTTTCTCTCAAGTGGGGTTAGAACCTCCCAGGGCAAGAGGAAAGTGAAGGGGTTGAGTTTTGGGTTGGATAACATTCAAATTTTCAAGTTTTTCTTGGTGCGACACTTGATTCAAGATTGAAATGTCTTTCAATGGCTTGAGGTTGGAGTATGCACTCGAGGGCAACTCTAACTAAATTTCTTAGAAGGACAGGATGGAGGCAGTGCTCGAAGACAATGTCTTGAAGGATTACATTGATGCAGATGTTCCTAAGCCGGTTGCGACAGATACTGCAAATCTTGATGCATGGAAAAATAAAGTGGCGAAGGCGAGGAGGATTCTGTTGGAGGGAGTACGAGACCACATTGTCTCAAGTCTCCATGGGAAAAACACACCATATGCAATGTGGAAGGTTTTGACAGATCTATTCCAAAACAGTAGCGACCATAGGAAATTGGCGCTCAAAGATAAACTCAGGAAGATTAAGATAGAGAAAGGCGACACCATTCCAAAATATCTCACAAAGTTTGTCCAATGTCGGGATGAGCTTGGAAGTGTGGGAATAACAGTCGTTGCTGATAATTTGGTGAGCTTGGCACTCCTAAGGATTCCTAAGAGTTGGCACAGTTATCAAGACTCTGTCAATGGAAGGGAAAAATTACTAGATTGGGAACGACTATGGTCAGATCTGGTGTAAGAGGAGTTTAGGAGGAACACCAGAGATGGATCTTCATCAAAGCATGATGATGAAGAGGATTGTTCTTTGACTTCCAAGGCAAGGAAAGGGAAAGGGAAGAAATTCCAATCAAA
>JZKD02S1606502.1:35508-48598 GCA_000966675.3 Picea glauca
AACATGCACTAGTGAGAGTTCAGTTAATCAGTTAACTCGCATGCAACTGAAGACTTGCCACGGTTAACTACATGCATGTCATTCCAATGGACACTAGTTGAGATAACAGGTGAAAAGGACAGTTGGCTATTAGTTGTGATTTGTTCACACATGCAATGGATATGCTTATAAGCATGTGCAAACAATTCATTCGATTCATTGTGAGAATTCAGATTGCAGAGATTGTGCAGAGGAGGCAGGCTGTCTGGACACGGAAATTGGCATAGGTATTTGCTAATTTGTGTATGACAGTGTGAGACGATTGTATTGTACTGAGAGCTCTTGGATTAGAGTTTTGTATGATATTTTTTCATGATTCATGATATACATAATATATGATAGTGGGGTTTTTAGATTTACGCTTTCCCGGTAAAACTTTTGTGTTGTGTGTTATTGATATTTCACTTTGTGTATTGTGGTTGTGATCGTGGTTTAATTTCTTCCACAATAATAATAGTAGAAGCGATTATGTATTTAACAAATGGTGGAAATTGTTAGATCAGGAGAATCGCAGGAATACATTAATTTGTATCGAAATTTCTATAGGATATATGTTATTTCCTTTGATGTTTTGTTACAGTTCCTTTTTAGGATTTTGATCATATTTTTATTAGTAGACTCTGCTAGCCCATTCTCTGAAGGATAGTAATTGGATTAATATTTAATTTTTTTATTATTATCCATGACATATTCAGTCAATTTCAAAGAAGAAAAGTATTTAGCATTGTCAAAAACTAAATATTCAGGAATGCCAAATACAGTTATGATAAAAGAATCAAGGAATGATACCACCTAATTTTCATTGATAGCTTTGAGAGTTATTTATTATGTCTATCTTGTGAAGTAATCAGTGGTTGTCAAGATATATTTTTGTAATTGAAAATATTTAAGATTAATCTCTCCTATCACATCCAAACCCCATTGTTGGAAAGTGTGTTCAATGATAATAGGTTGCAACGGGAATGCATGCTTCTTCTCATTTCGAGTTGATTTTTGACATTCCTAGCACTTTCTTGCATATGCATGAGAATATTTGAATAAGGTAGGACAATAATAACGAGCTATGAGTATCTTATGAGCTATAGTATCACCTCCAAAATGTTCTCCAACAAGCCCATCATGAAGTTTGGATAGGAATTTATCATCATCTTCCTTTTCAAGTCATCTCAAAAAGACACCATCACAATTTCTTCTGCACAATATTCCATGAATGAGATTATAATGGGTTGACTTGAGTCTAAGGCACCTCTTATTTTTTTGTTCCATACAATGAGGAGTTGTCTCGTGGGTCAAATAATACTTCATTTTGTAGTACCATTGGTCAAAATTCATAGGAATTTAATAAACTTATTTTTCGAATAAGATCTGATCATGATACAACACGTCCTCTTATGTTTCATTGCTTACTGATTCAACAGCTAGTTTGCATAACCCTTGATCTTTGATGATTTTAGCAGTATCAATTTCGAGGTCATATACTTGTAAGGTTGTAATCCAATTATATTTTTTCTCCCCCAAATCCTTTTGTATCAGTAGATTTCTTACAATAGGATAGGGTATTATCACCTTGGTGTTTTACTTGATCAGGTAAGGTCTGAAATGATTTACACCTTTAAACACACCAAAAGCTTGTTTATATACTTTGGGGTAGTCCAATTCCACTCCTTGTAATCTTGAACTCATAAAGGAAGTGAGAAATTCATCCCCTTCTTGGTTCTTGTGCATTAGAACCGTTGCAAATGTGATGTCTGAGGCAAATGTGTAGAGTATAAACCCCCGAATGAAGTTTGGGATTAACAATGCAGGAGCATGTACTATTTCTTCTTTTATTTTGTCGAAAAACTCCTTTTATCTGGGTCCCCATTTAATCTCTGTGTTATTTTTTATCATATATTGGAGGGGTTTCACTATTTCAACAAATATTAGGAAAAATCTCCTCAGAAAATTGATCTTCCCAAGAAAAGATTGCATCATTTTTTTGTTATGAGGAGGAGGAATTTTATCAATTGCTTCAGTCCTTTCAGGTTCAATCCTCATACCATGTTTAGAAACAATGAACCCAAAAAATCTTCCTTCATCAACTACGAATATAGATTTTTTGGGATTGAGAGATATGTCATACTTCCTACATCTGTTTAATACTCTTCTCAAATGGACTATATGATCTTTTTTGTTTTTCGAGAAGACAATGCAGGTGCCATCCAAATAAACTAGTACACAGTCTTCGTTGAGGCCTCTAAAATCAATGTCCATTACTCTTTGAAAAGTCTCCCCGGCGTTGATCAAGACAAAGGTAATTTTTCTGTATGCATATGTTCCCCATTTAGTCCTAAAAGAAGTTTTCAGTCGGTCACCATGGGCAACACAAACTTGGTTGTAACCAGAAAAACCATCCAACAATGAGAGCATTTCAGAACCAGATACACATTGCAAGCTTTGATCCATAGGAGGCACTGGGTAATTGTATTTCTCTGAAGCTTTGTTAATGTTTCTTAAATCAACACATAGTCTTATGTCTCCACTTTTCTTCCTTACAGGAACAAGATTTGAGATCCATTATGTGTGCCTGAGTGGAAAAATTATTCTCGCAGCTAATAGCTTGTTAAGCTCAGATTTTACTTGTGGTTCCAAGCTTGGGTGCATTTTACTCAGCTTCTTCTGAAAAGGCTTGGTTTGTGGCTTCATAGGAATAACATGTTGAATAATCTATGTTTCGTATATCTTGAGATCAACATATGTCTAGGAAAATATGTCTTTTTATTCTTTAAACAACTTTATGAATGCTTGTCTTTCTTCAGGAGAACATTTCTTTCCCAGGTTGATGGTTTGGGGTGTTTTCACTAATACCAATTTTATCACTTCAAATTGCATTAATGAGTTGTTGGTCTTACAATTTGTCACCTTTTTAAACTTTTCCTGAAGGTCATAGATCTTTTCCAATCTTATTACACTTTTGAGGATGTTGTTTATTAGGATCGGTTTGATTTTCTCTATTGATTGATTGATTGATCCCTAAACATATGCATTGAGTTCTCTATCATGTTGATTTTATTTTATTATGGAGCCTTTGAAGGCGTCTTCCAGGTGTAGGAAACTGATAATATTATTATCGTTGTCAAAGACCCTCCAGGTGGTCACATTATCCGATATCGAAGGTCTGTAAAGAAGTCCCATCGAAAATGTATCAAGTAATAAGTTGTCAGAGGGAGTAATCCTGGAAGCTACATTGGCTAATAAATCAACATTATAATTTAAAGAGCGAGGAATAGGACTAATATTAAATGCATCAAATTACTTAATCAATTCACATACCTCATGTTGGTAATGTTTAAGGTGACTAGAGAGACAATGTATGTTGTTTCTTACCTTCCTTATGACAATCTCAAAGTCACCAAATACCTTTATTTTCTTGGCTTTCAATTCAATTTCTTTCTTTAACCCTTGCAACAGGTCTTCATATTCAATAGTATTATTTGTGCATTGGAATTCCAGCATGCATGTTATCACGACTTTCTTACCAGTAGGTTCTTTTAGTATGTATCCAACAACTGCACCTTCAAGATATTTTGACCCATAAAAAAAACAAAGTCCACATATTAGGGTCTCTTTTAAGATTATGTATGGACTTGGGATTTTATTTTGTTTCAATATTAGTGTAGTTAGTACATTGATCAAAAACCTCTAACTTATCTCTAAATACTAAGTTAGATTGTGCAATGTCAAAACTATTTACATCTGTTATATTACAGTGGGGCTCAACAATCTGAGTGCAATGAAGGATTTCATATTGTGTGTTTGATTCTGCATAGGATGAGGTTTCAACATGGTAATATCCAAAAAATGAATCACATGAATAATTACTCAGAACAGAGTGATTAAACATTACAGGTTCGTTTGTGTCATTCAGGTCTGTCACCACATGTTTCATGTACCGTTCTCTATCAATCCTTATCCGATTGTGATTACCATTATAGGGTAATCAAAGGAGTGATCAATCTATGGAAAAATACCCTTTATGTGTAGCAGACTAGTCTCTTCTCAAGATAATTCCGTAGGTATTAGGTACATCCATGACTATGATGTCAATAGTTTGATGTATCTTGGGATTTGAAGATGTTTTGATCAGAACATTTTTTAGCTCCCCTATTACTTTAACTTTGGTTCTATCAAGATGTATAATTTGAATATCATATTGATCAAGATTAACGTTGATTTTCTCACAAAATTTAAGGGGAATTACATTTGATGAACCACCAAAATTCATCATACAATTATGCACATTCTTGTTAAAAGTATCGAAAGTAACCAAATAAGGGGGAGTGGTGGATCTAGAACTTTGCCCCGATAGGAAAGTGTTTACTGTTGGCATGTTTTTAGGTAGGTGTGTTTGTCATTGATGGAAAGACCAGAGTATGGAGCAATGGCAAGACAGGGACAACGTAAGTTCAGAAGAGATAGTGTAGAGGTGCACACAAAGTGCAAGAGTGTGCTTGTTCAGTTGATGGAAAATAGGTAGGCAAGGAAGATCAGCAGCGCAGGGATAATGGCATGTAAATATCAGAAGCGTAAACTCCATTTTGGAGTTTCGAATACCGGGCACTAGAGGAGTCGAGGAAGCAACTCATGACAAGAATGTCGAAATGACGAAATGCGAAACGCCAAAATACGTTGATCTGACTCCATTTTGGAGTTTCAGATACCGGGAGATTGAGAAGTCAAGAGTCGAGACTCTTCAACACAGGAGTCCTAGAGTTGCAAAATATGGAACCCTGAAATCTTGAAAGAGGCACATCAACAAAGAGTTTTGCAGACTGGGAAATAACTCCATTTTGGAGTCCCAGATACCGGGAGTTGAAGTGTCAAAACACTTCACCACAGGAGTGTCGAAATGTCGAAACAGAGAAATGTGAAACACCAAAATCCTGAAACAGGCACATCAACAAAGAGTTTTGCAGACCGGGAAATAACTCCATTTCGGAGTCCAGGATACCGGGAGTTGAAGTGTCAAAACACTTCACCACAGGAGTCCTGGAATCGCGAAATATGAAATGCCAAAATCCCAAAAGCAAGAGGAAAGTTTCAGATACTGAGAATTGGAAGAGTCAAGACTCTTCATCATCAGGAGTCCCGGAATCCCGAAATGTGAAATGCCGCAGATCTCAAAACAGGCACATGAACCGGAGTTTCAGATACAGGGAGTTGAAAGATTCAAGACTCTTCATCATCAGGAGTCCTGGAATCCCGAAATGCGAAATGCGAAAGATCTCGAAACAGGCACATGAACTGGAGTTTTGGATACCAGAGGTTGGAAGAGTCAAGAGTCGAGACTCTTCAACATAGAAGTCCTGAAGTGCCGAAACGCAAAATTGTGAAATGCAGTTTTGAATAAGGTTGTGGTCACAGTCGGTGGTCACATCGTCGAAGAGTTGTAGAGAAGAGCTCGAAGAGCTAAGCTCCTTTTTTTTTTCAGAGTATTGGGGATCATGACATGGAGCGTCAAGATAAATCTTCACCACATGAATGCCAAAAGGCCGAAGGCCGAAAGGACAAAATGTCAATATAGCTGGTGGTCACTGCCAGTGGTCATGCAAGTGGAAGGAGCTAGCATAGTTAGGCTCCATTTCAAGGTTTGCTATGTAACTGCTAGAAACCACTGATGGTTTCTGCCAGAGGACTCGAAGAGACTTCAGTGTGATTTCCAGAGGAGCTGAAGAGCCTCAAGGCATCTTCCAGTGGAATGAAGACTGTTCATAGAGGCGGTTGATAGATGGAAGAGAATTGAGGCCTGTAATTGCAACAAAGGGGATGAGCTCGACT
Source organism: Picea glauca (assembly GCA_000966675.3). Lineage (NCBI taxonomy): Eukaryota > Viridiplantae > Streptophyta > Pinopsida > Pinales > Pinaceae > Picea > Picea glauca. The sequence goes on from JZKD02S1606502.1 coordinate 41,365, forward strand.
GTGACAGAGAAGATGAAGAATCTCAAATGCAAGATAGGCTAAGGAATTTCGGCATAACACCCAATGATGATGGACGCATGGGTGGAATAGCTAGAGAAGTTGAAGAGTTGCAATGATGATCAAGAAGAGCACTCGGCATGGGGACAGCATGCAGAAACATTATGGAGAGAGCATGAAAAAGATGCATAGAGACTATAAGAATGAAGAAAAAGAAGATATTGATGTTGTTGTTGTTGAGAGTGATTCAGGCGTGTAGAAGGAGGAGTGTGCAGTAGCTGAAATACAGAGAAGAGGAATGGTGCATTAAATGGAGATGGCACACAGAGAATAAAAGGAAGAAGCACAGAAAGTGAAAGGATGTGTGCAACAAGACAATGAGACAGTAAAGGAAGGTTGAGGTGCTCTTGTAGAGAAAAAAAGAAGATCAGAAAGCGCAAGAAGATGCAGACAAAGAGACACTGATACGGGAGAGAAGAGCAGCATAGCAGAACAGTGATAAGTCTAGTAAGCCAATGATAAATTTACATATAGCAAAGATTTATATTACAGGTATGTTGGGAGGTGCTAGGGAGGACTGTTGTCCTCACAGGTTCAAGTGGGTTCTTGAACACAGGGAGTTGTAGCTTCCATCTGGTTGCAGCCAGAGAAACCAGGGTGGTGCAAGGGAGAACTGTTGTTCTCTGTTATACAGGTTGGTGCCTGTGTGACTGGAATTTGGTGCTTCCATCCATTTGGTGCTAGAAAACTTAGAGAGTTGGTTCTTCCTTCTAGTGGGTTCTAGAGAAACCAGGGAGTTGGTGCTTCCTTCTAGTAGTTGCTAGAGAAAACAAAGAGTTAGTGCTCTCAGCAAGTTGCATCTTGCAAAACAGAGGTTGTATCCTCATTATGAGTTGGTGCTCATAAGTATGATAATGTATATAATGTAACGTATACTTATCATATAAATAATAAGAGGTATTTACCCTTAATGGGTTTCCTTAGGAAATATCTATCTCTGTGTATCTCATATGTGTGAATGATGTTGAATGTTCTATTACTTACTTCCTTGCATTACTGTGATTGTCTTTAAGTGCTCTACAAAGAGTTTAAAATAAGCATAATTGTTTAATCACGGTAACAAATGATTCACCCCCCCCTCTCAATTGTCCAACATTTACAACTAGACTTTTAGATGCACTGGCATCGTCAAATGGAGAAGTTTTAATTGTCCCTTTCTTTTCTCCCACATTAATTTCCTTAGAGTTTTTGGCAGTATTACCTTGAAGTGTTTTAATGAAATTCTCACGATTTCGAGGAAGCTTCATAAGTTCAAATAGAGAAATATAGGCCTTTGTTCTTTTCAAATATTCTAAGAAATCATATTCTAACTTGGTGGCGGAATTATAAGGAACAATTATTGTAGAAGGATCATCTAATGTCTTCTAGGTGTGAGGAGCATTTTTAGGAGGTTTGGAAGGAGTAGGAATTTCAAAGGAAACCTTATTTCATGTGATTCTAGTGGCCACTGCATTATGGGACATATGTATTTCTTCTACTTCTTCTTCTCCTCCTCCATTTGAAATGTCCCAAAATGAATTAACTTGTTGCTCAGGTATTTCATCTGATTTTTGGGTTTGTTCTGATTGTTCCTCTCCAACTTCTTCTCCATATTTAGATTCAGTTAAATTTTTAGTGGCCCAATGTTGTAGGGATTGAAAAATATCTTCCATATTAATCCATTCTGATGTTGAAGGAGTTGTTTTATTGACTGGAGGAGTGCTCTTTTATTTTTTAGATTGAAATTTAAAAAATTTCCTGGTATTATAAGAGCCTTCCCCATCATTTTTATTGAAATCAATCAACTCATTAGATAATTTATTGACAATTCTCAAGAGGGATTCCATATCCATAGAATCATTGTATTTATTTTTTTCCGAAGACTTGGTAACGGGGGATTTGGCTTTAGTCTTAGATTTATCTTTCGAGGATTTTTCCCCTAGGTCCCCCTTTAAACTAAGATTTTTTTTTTTTTTATCTTGAGGACCTCTTGGAAGGTTGCTTCCAAGGTATCTTTCTCTGCATTTCTTACAAACATGGCCATGGACATGGGTAGAGATGAAGTATAAAATTTGATTGTGACATCTTCAATGGGTTTGGAAGCTCGGGGAATCCATTTAAGGACATGAAACATTGGTTTAAATACTTAACTTTTTTGTTGGTATCCATTTTTATCCTTGGAAGATATAAGACCAAGGTAGATGGAGTTTTATCTTCCCCGAACGTCTTGAGGAAAATAGACTCAAATATTCTCCAACTAATGACAGAGGCTTCATCCAAAGAGTAGAACCAAGTGGTGGCCTTATTCTCAAATGTATGATGGAATAACCTACATACAACATATTTATGTTGAACGTTTTGGATCCTTATGGCCGATAGGAAATTCTTGACATGGTCCTCATATAAGTATTTCTTCTATGGATCAAACTTGGGGAGAAACTTTTTGGGGTGCATGGGAAAGTTATAGAGTATTTTAGGTACAATGTCTAGCCATGACTTGAGGGTTATATATAATAAAAAAGTTCCCTTCTCCTTCAGACTCACTATGAGAGTTTTCCTCCTCTTCAGAACTTTCTTCAGACTCACTCCTGGGTGTGAGAGGTGGAGAGTTTGGTGGTGAGGGAGGAATACCACCACCACCAATGAGAAAGAAACATTCAAGCTCGAAGTCAGAGTATTCCTCAAATTCATTCAGAGATGAAGGTAAATGATACTCTAGGGTTCCAATGGTTGGGTTTTGTTGGTAAGTGAAAGAGTGGGAGAAGAATGGGTCTTCAATTAGAAGGTTCTATTGACCCTAATGTAATGAATAGTCAATGGGAAGTTGACTGATATGCCTTGACGCAGGCGCACCCTCACTGGCATGTCCGCTTCCTCAGGACCTTCTTCTTCTCGGCCCGAAGAACTCCAAGGTTCCTCTATTTCCCTATCGGGAAATCTGCGACCCACAGATTCTCTCTTCACGCAATCCCCCCTTTTCTTTAACTTATCGAGGAATCGGAACTCGCGACTTTGTGAGCCTAATGGTTGATCACTGGGCTCTCGAATCCTCGAGACCCGATGTCTTAGTCAACGCTGACCTCTTCCTGTATCTATCAGAACTTCTCTTATCACGGTTTCACTACTCGTGATTCTATGCACTTCGATTTGCTGACTCCCGATACCTGATGCAACGAAAATTTGATGCACGTGTGGGCTGCCTCTTCAAATCCTTGTTATCTCTATCAGGATTTCAGAATTCGTGGGATCGTGAATCCTGATGTCAATGGATTCAGGACTTTCCTTTTCCTTATCCCTGATACTGTGCCACCTATCCTCCACTAGCTCCTGTTGTGGCCTTCTATTGTGATTTCGCCACTCATGATATTTAACACTATGATTCGCCGACTCCCGATACCCGTCACTCCAAATCTCTGAGGCACATGTGAGAGTTGATTTTTCCACCTGCTGTGGCCCAGACAACTCTCCCGTCGGGATATTGCGGATCACGATTCCAAACTGTCCGTGTATCTTGTCTTCGAAAACCCGGATATGCCGACCTCCGACTCTCTAGAATTTACGGACACGTGTCCCCGCTGATGGACGGTTCTGATCTTTTCGGGATATCACGGATCGCGATATCATGATAATAGTTGCACAAATTTGGAATTTCAACTGGCGAACTCATGATACATGATGCCACGTGTAGATCTGACGGCTCCCACAACTCGGGATCGACGGCTCTGCCCCTCCTGAGCTTTGAACTTCTTCCACACTTACACTATAACCTCCCTGCACCTCCATGAGATCCAACGGCCCACCGAACTTCGTGAAATCTCTTCAAAGAATTTCGTCCGTCCGTTCCTCCTTTCGTAAATCCACGGGATGACTGAATGTCTCCTTACGAGACTGGCTCGCCTACTCACCAACCTGTGACGTCCTTGCAACTTCAAGTCGCACTTGTCTATGCTAATCTTTAGCAACTCAGAGGCCTATCCTTCCTGAGCTTTTCACAGTTAATCCATCTCTTAGAAAGAGAGAACTCTTTGCATGCACTCCTTGCAGCAACCCTTCAACCTCAACTGAATGTTGAAATTTCTCGACTCTGTGCACTCCTGCAGCAGAAGTCTTCTGATACTATGCTCAGAATCGCAACTCTGAGACTTAGCTTGGCCTGTGCACTCCTTGCACGACACTGTGCCTAACTGCACTTTCTATATGAATGAGAACAAAAGCCAACTCTAATGGGACCCTTCTGTCAACGCACTCCTTGCGGATGATTCGACTGCACTCCTTGCAGGAATCCTCTGGCTCAATTAGAGAAACAATTGAAACTCATTCACTCACCCTCTCAGACTTCATTTCAACCATGAAATCACATACACAACATATAAAAGAAAATGTATGACATGAAATAAACATTCATGAGAATATCAACATCAATACACAGAGAAACAACACAAACCATGAATTTGAATCAAAGCTTTCTTCTATTAATTCAAATTCCTGTACATGGGTGTTCTTCATACAATTCTCTGCTTGTTCTTCTGCTCTACCTCCTGTTCTATTCTTTCTCAGGCTAATGTTACAATGATACAATGAGGGTGTCTATATTCGTTTTCCCTCCACTCCTTCTAAAACTATCTAATCTAATATTCAATTCTACCTACTTGCATAAATGCCTCCTACCTACTATGGATGAGAGCGGATCCCTCATGGTCCAATAAAATGCATAAGTACGCCTCTTCTTAACTATCACATTTAAGTTTGGCGTATCCCTTTTTTCAAAATTTTAAACAATTTGACATATGATCAAAATGTGTGGCGCTTGCCCTCACGCTCGCTTGATGTTGATGGTGCTCCTGCATCATGCCTACTCCACTGTCTGGTCAGGACACGCTGAGTGTGTTCACGAGATTGTCTGACTATGGTGTAAATCTCCAAAATGGTCAAGATTGTTGGGTTGTTATATTCTTTGCAGTGAAAGTCTAGTCGAGGTGAATCGACTGATGATATAAATTCAAGGTGAATCGACTGATGGTCGAAAGTCGAGGTGAATCAACTGATGGTCGAAGGTCAAGGTGGATCGACAACAGGTCGAAGTCAATGTGGATCGATAGAAATTCGAAGGTTGAAAGACTCGACGAAGTCAAAGATATCGAAGGAAAGTCAACTGAAAAGAGGTCTAAGTGTGAGCGTGAGACGACCGAATAGAGACCGAATGAAGGCCCACTGGTAGTCAACTAGTAAACCGACTTGGATTTGTAGGATTTGCGGGGTTTGTAGCCAATGATATGCATGGATCTGTAACTTTTTTTGGGTGCAAATCTTTAGGGTTTTTCATGTAGTAAAGTCTATAAAAAGGTGTGTTGTAAGGTCGTAAAGGCTAATGTAAAATATGCTAATGCATGTGTAAATCGGGTTGTTATTCATGTATATGTAAGCCAAATTGGATACAAGGTTGTTCTTTCCTATGCAAGAGAGTATGATGTCGATTTTTTCTTAGGTGTGGACCAAGGTTAGACATGTAACCTTTTATTCTGATTGAATAAGACAACAAGAGAGAAAACAGATCAAAGGAATGATGTTTTTCCCAATTAAGGGTTTCCAGGGTAAAATATCAGTGTATTGTGTGATTTCTTTTGTCATTTGTGTTCTTGATTAAATTATTCCTCTCTTCTACTAGGATTAGTGTGGAAGTGTCTTTCATTTCCTAACATGTGGTATCAAATCTTAGGTATGCTCTGACAAGTGAGTTATCAAAGCGTTGTTATGATTTTGCGAGTATATCAGATCTTGATTTGAAAATATTGAATTTGGGAACAAAACCCTAGGTATAGTAAGAGTCGTAAGTCATAAATTATTTTAAATATGGTGTAAAGAATGGCGAGCAGTTCTAGAATAGAGATAGAAAATTCAATGGCCATAATTTTTAGCTTTGGAAGCTTAAAATGGAGTATCTTCTTGTAGATCGAGAACAATGGACAATGGTCTATCCAGGTACCCAGCCGACATGCATGTCGACAGAAGAGTGGGAGAAACTCAAAAGAAGAACAAGAAGTATGATTCAACTTTGTCTTGTAGATTTGATGTTGTTGAATGTCTCAAGTGAATATTCAACCAAGAAACCGTGGGACAAGAAAAGGGTTTTTCCTGTAGTAAATCCTATAAAGAGGCATGTTATAAGACTGTAAAGGCTAATGAAAAATATGCTAATGCATGTCTAAATTGTAGGTTGTTGTTCATGTATATGTAAGTCGAATTGGCTACAGGGTTGTTCTTGCCTATGCAATAGGGTATGATGTCGACTGTGTCTTAGGTGTGGACCAAGGTTAGACATGTAACATTTTTTTCTTATTGAATAATACAACAAGAGAGTAGAAATCTCAAAGGAATGTCGGTTTTCCCAGTTAAGGGCTTCCAGGGTAAAATCTTGGTGTACTGTGTGATTTCTTGTGTCATTTGCGTTCTTGATTAAATTCTTCCTCTCTTTTGCTAGGATTAGTGTGGAAGTGTCTTTCATTTCCTAACAAAGATACAGGACTGTGGTGAAAAAATTGTGGGTTCATACTGAAAATGAATACATTGAGAGGCAGTCTGGTGATACGGGAATTTTTGTGAGATATTTCTCTAAACAAATTCTACGGTGAGGATATTTTACTGACGATTAATTGCATGTGAACATGAGAAAATAATCATTAATCATTTCATATTAACATGAGAAAATGGTCATAATTACGTCCATATGTGTAATCTAATATCTACTTAATCAGGCGAGAATGCAATCAAAACTCACACATATAATTTGACACCCATGTGTTAACGAAGTTCACTAGACTCTATTGGCTACATCTCTGGACCCACTTGGAATAAAAATCACTTTATTATACTTCCTTTACCTAGGGCTGGAAGGCTCACCCAATGCGGGGCACAATTCTCCCAATGAAGGGGCCCAACTCTCCCAATGAAGGGGCTTAACTCTCCCAATGAAGGGGTTTACAAACTACAAACATGATTGTTTGTTTCTTCTCATCAAATGGGATCTCCCAAATCTCTCCCAAAAAGGAGTTTAAATAGTTTCCTTAGCATCATAATTCAAGGAGACAATGTTGGATCATGTTGTCATTGATGCCAATGGTTTGATTGATTGATGTCAAGTGATTGATTGATGTCAAAGGATTGATTGATTGATGATTGATGTAATATAATATGTATTTTC
>JZKD02S1606502.1:65777-83939 GCA_000966675.3 Picea glauca
TACTTGACATCAACCAATGACATCAATCAAAGCAAACCATTTACATCAATGACATATGATCCAACAATCTCCCAAGTAATCAAACCATTGGCATCAATGACAACATGATCCAACACATGCAGCATCCAGGAAAGTTTTGAATGCATTGGTTAGGACCATACATGATTAAGCATGTGACAGAGGAAGTTGTTGTGTAGTTGGAAACGTTGAATGGAGAATACCTGGGAGGCATGGTGAATGGACGTTGGCTGAAACTCTATAGAGACAGTTGACCGTCTATGCATTAATCTGATTTGTGCATGACTATATGTACCATAGTAGTGTATCATATTAGGAAAAATACAAAAGGAAATAAAAAAATGGAAAAAGAGAAAAGAAAAACAAAGGAAAAACAAGAAAAAATTGAAGTTACAAAGAGCATAAAGGCACAGAAAAAGTGAGTGTTGCACAAATCAAAGAAACAATGTGGAGACAATTAGGTGTCCATAGAAGCAACACGTGCAACAAGACTATGATGATCGTTAAATGAATTAAAAGGGTAGAAAAAATGATTAAAGAGTGCTAATAACAAGTCATAAAGACGACTCGTAGCCATAAATGGAAACAACCACTAGGAATCATGACAGAGTGGCAGTACGAGGTACAAATCCAATGGAAGATATGGTAATAAACCAACATTAAATTAAGAATTCATCACATTACTGGCAGATGAGACAGTTAATTCAGGTGCAAAGGGACATGGACAACTGGAGAAGGGGCACAAAATTCATGGAGGGTCGACATACATTGGTCATTGTTACTTAGAGTTGCATGCCAGTGAGAGATATTTGAGAACTGAATTGCAAAGCCGAGAAAAACCTCAAATTCGAGGAAATTGTCGCTAGTAACCAGTGTACAAAAATGGACCGTAGAAAGAAATGATGACCGTACCAAAGAAATCTTGATCTGGAGGTTAAGGAGACACTGGGAGCATCATCATCAAAGCCAAAGTTTCTCCGAGACTACATTCCACCAAGGAAAGATGATTCCCCACCAATAACATTGCATAAGACTCCCTACTATGAATTGGTGATGCCTGACATTCCAGATGGAGTCATCTTAGATGAAGACATGTTGGGAAGGGTGTCACAACTTAGATATGTTGACCACAACATTACTGACATGAAAAAGTTCCTTGAACTTGTGCCCCATCAATAATTGGAACTGAAGATAGATCCAACAATGAACCAAAGAATACCAGTGCTAAAGGTATGGGAAAGAGGATTGGAGCGAGTAGGCATTCTAAACATGTTCAACATTCCACATTTTGGCCAGAGTAATGATGTAAATGCATGTGTGAAGTTACTCCTAACTTGTGTGCATGGAGGTTATTTGTGGTTGGACATGCCAATATTGATAGATACATACCTAATTGCAAGGATCACATGCTTACCAACACAAGGAAAATATCCAAACTCGTTGTTTACAGACAAGAAAATTGACAGGACTCTGTCAGAGGCAATGAGAGAAAAATTTCATACAGTTAGAGGTGTGTGTGGGTTGGATGTGTCGAGAATATGTGACCCAATAGTAAGGATTGCAACATAGGAATTGGTATGCAAGTTAATGAGGAAATGAAGAAAAGACCAAGTGCTAATAGTGGTGATAGTCGTAGCAGAAAAGTGCGTCGAAGGGGTCTCAATGAGCTGGGTGCCTTACTTACTGAACCAATTCCTCATCAATTACTCAGAAGCACGGGATAGAGGCATGGAATTCCATTATCCATGGTTGGTAATTATGATTATGTTCACAGCATGGGAAGAGCCGAAAGATGCATAATTCTTGGGACTCAGAAGTACACCATGCTTGGCGGCTAAGTAACAAAACCTATGGTACACATCTAATAAAAGAAGACAGATCAACACTAATGTCGAGTTCTTCCTGTACGGTGAATGGATTTGGCATTGCATCAGGAATACAAGACACATTTCACAACAAGTGGTAGACACATACACTTTGGTTGCGTGGTTCAAGGAAAACCAACATCATATCTATGTACAAGAAAAGAAGGAACCAAGAGAAGAATGGGTCCAGAAAAAGTATAAGATCACGAAAGAAGATATCCACCTAATCATACAAGATTGAGATCCATAGTGGAAGATTCAAGTGGGCAGAACATAGTTGGAGCACCATAACAACGATGCAGTAGAACAAGGTGATGAACAAGGTAATGGACAAGGTGATGAACATGGTAATGGATAGGGTGATGAACAAGGTAGAGACACAGAACATGCACAGGAAACATACCCAATAGTCGAAGAGAAAAGAAAACACAATGGTAAGGGGACAAGAATATATCTGTGCAAGAAGATGAAAGACCACATAATATTGGCTAACTGTACTTTGATAGAGGACGCTATTGATCGAATCAGTTATCAAGTCAGGGATGTTGCAGAAGGATGTTTCAGAAGAAGAAGTTGAGCAAGTGTCGCGCAAACAATAAGAACTGCACCAGTAGGTGCAGGAATAGTTAACAACATTGTAACATCTCTTGGAAGAAAAAAGGATAACACCAGAGCGTAGACCCGATGAAGGACTATCAAAAAGTATGATTGGGGAGGTAGGGGCCAAACCTTACTTTTCAAATATGGCAACAAGATGAAAAGTGGTGAAACTTTCACCAGATGTGATTGGGTTTCCTACACTCAAGATATAGGAATAAGTATAACGACTAAGTCAATTGGACTTAATCATCTCACAGATTCCCACAATATTACTACAGGTCTTACACATCGGCATTGCATAAGAGATGAGGTTCCACACATAATCAACATCAAGAGAGTTGGCAAAGGTAGTCATGGAGAATACAAAGCTTTAGCAAGAGTATACAATTGATGTACATAAGAAGACCATAGCTGAGAAAAGGATAACAAGATGTTGAAGGAGAAGAGTGAAATTGAGGAAAAGGATGACATGATGTTGAAGGAGAAGAGTGAGGTCAAGGAAAATGCTGAAAGGATATTGAAGGAGAAGGATGAGGCTGAGCAGCAGACAGAAAAAATATAGCAAGCCATCCATAAACTCTACAAGGATATTCTAGAAATGTCGATGGTGGTCGAAGCTACTCTTGAAGAACAAGTCTCAAATATCAGGGAAGTCATTAAAGGCTTCCACACTAGGATTGAAGACTTGGGACACCACTAGAGGAAAATACAAAAAGAGAAAGAACCATTATGACCGCAGTAGAAAATATTAAGAAGTCGAATGAGAAATACGCAAAGTTATGTGAGGAAAGAGTGCAGATCTAGACAAACCTTATGGAGGATCCAGAAATGAAGGTTGTGGAAGCTATATTGTGGGATGTGCAAGAAAAGGTGCAGAAGGATTCAGAGAACATAAGTATGTTGTCACCAGCAGAGTGCATGACAACCATCTTGGGAAAAAGGCAGTCATACAATGAAATAGAAAAGATAAGGGACCAATAGAATATTCTCCAACAATACTTAGTGTCATTGTAGGATGAAGCATTAAGGGTAATAAGGGAATCGACAACTACACAGGGAAAGTTAAAGTAGGCAACGCATAGTAACAAAGAGAAACTTATGACCTTGATTGCACAGGTTGTAGAGGAAATTTTGGCACAATAAGCAGAAATCAAGAACGAAGTCTCGACTGCAAAGGAAACCTCCCAAAAGTTCATGGAAGCATGGAGGGGTGTGACACAACAGGCTTGAGTGGCTTGGGGAAATCCACAAGTGAGTGTTGGGGGCATGTTGGATAGGAAGTTTGAAGAATGAAGAATGAGGGTGTGTGCAGAAGTAGGAGATAAAGTAGCAGGTGAACAACAAGGTAAAAGAAGCATGCACGCACAAATATAGGAAAAGTAGACCCGAACATTAAATTGTAATCATGAGTTGTTATAGGGATTTGGGATAAGAGAATAGGGTTTTGAGTGCTGAATTCCATGTATAAATATATAATGGGTCAAGTAGAGTAGGTTGTTGAAGTCATGTTGAAAATTGCTGAAGAATGGGGTTCACAGAGAATGAGAGAATAGATTGAGGATGAGAGAGAGTCTATGTCTGAAGGTTTAGGGAGATTTTTGCAGAGAGAGGCTTGCACTGCAGAATGGGTAGGCAAGATAGAGAAGTACATCATGATGTATCTATTGTAAGAACAATGTGCAAGCCTGAGATGATTGCATAAAGAATAATAAAGAAGTCACCCATTGTGGACGTAGCCCAAATTTGGGTGAACCACATTAAAACTCTATGTTTGAATGTCTTTTATGTGATTGTTCATGGTTGTTCTATTTATGCATAACTACATCTAGATCTGTGTGGTGAATAATTGATGCGCGATAAAGATGAATGTTACAGTGAGTAGTTTACTTTGCAATCTATGCCATAAAGATTCTACATAATTAGAGGTTACTATTTAATCAAGGAAAAAGGGACAAAGAATACAATGCACAAGGTAGATAAGTAAGAATGAACACGATAAGAGCCTCCCATCCCCTCATTACTGCAAAAACTTGGTTCCTACAGCCCCAATAGATGCCTTGGGTGAGACTTCACTTGCATGTAGGTGATGTCGAAAGAGTCTGTGTCTACAAGGTTTGTTGGTAAAGTAAACTAAACCTAGGGTCTTACGACTGCCAACAATGACTAAAGAGAATTTTAATCCCCACCATTGATATAATCTCATCTCTACCGTTAGATCATATGACTCTTCAACTTCCCCCATTGAGTCGACTTGGGGATTGAGGCGCCCCTTCATTTGGCATTCTTCATGAGTTTTCAAAAGTGCAAGAGAAAGAGAGAGAGTTGAGCTAAGGAGAAGGAGGTCGAACTTTTTGAAAGAGGGACAATTTTCAAGGCAAGAGTATAGCATGCAAATTGAGGTAAGGGTACAACAAGAGCATAAATGTACAATACGGATTATGAGTAGGTCGTACAACGAAAATTAAGGAATAGGTCTGCATGAATTTCTGGGTGTTTTGGGCACATAAATCAAGGAGGACAACAACCACATATTTCTATAAAATTCTCTCAAAAGATAGACACACATTTCGAGGAAGACTGTACAACATTTAATGTTGGGTGTTGGCTAAACGTTCTACCTTTTGGGATTTTTGGCCGGAATCCGACAATATAAATCTAAATAAAATCGTTAATTTGTGTTTTTTAAATTGCATTTATGAGTGCATAAATGGATTCAGCGTGCTGGAAAACCCCTGGGGCACTTGGATTATACAAACTTAGCCATTCAAATATGCAGATCTAGCCATTCCTCACCGGATTTCAGGAAAAATCAAACGCAAAAAGTCGTTGGAAAACTGCCAAAAGGTAAAACGTTTAGATTGCACTTTAATGTTGTGGCAGTCATAATGTGTATGAATTTTTTAGCACAAAAATCAAGGAGCTGATTGGCACAGTTTCCTAGGTTGTGTGAGCACAGATAAGAGATAAGTCACAATTTTATATTTTGGTAGCTCGATGGTACTTCCATCTGTCGAAATACAACGAGCTATATTCGTCAGTTATATAGGAAAGCACGCTAGATATTGGATGTATCCAACCCTCAATCATACAACTTGACATCTTTCACATACACATACACATAAAGATAACCAATAATTGTTGTTCTTGGAGCACCTAAGGACAACAAGAACCACCAACTTATAAAAGACTATAGACATAATCAAACCAATGTGTTCTTGTGGCACCGATTCAAAAACCACCAGCTTAAATTATGTTACTTTGTTTTATGATTGGTTCTCCATCCTATAATCTTAGGAATACAATAATGCTAATACATTTCAATAATTAACAAACTAATATAAAATTATGTCTACATATTTAAACCAACACACATGCAAACAATCCCATGCTCCAATACATTGTTGTACCAAAACTTCTCGTGGCAATCCAAGACCTAAATTTTTCCACTGAATTCACCTCCTCTCCAAAATCCATGATGAGGATCTCTGCATTGCTAACAAGGTCGTGAAGGACCTTGAGAGAAGCTGGCATGACTACTTCCCTGAGCGTAGAATAGCCAATCTGCTTCTCTATTGGACCTACACCTATGGGATTGAAAGCACATGCATGAAGTAAGAAAAAAGAACCATTGGGAGCATTCTTCACATGGGATATGCAAAGTCTAAAACCTTAGTCTCTGGATGGTAATAATGGATATAGCGGATATACCAACAATAGATTGGAACACCATGGCTAGAAATATCAGTACATATTCCTCTCCATCATGTCGTTTTTAAAGCATCAATAGCATTGCATAAAATCTAGAAGCACGAATTCAAAAAATATTTAAAAGGGATTTCTTCAAACAGAGACAACGACGGCTCTCCTGGAAGGCACAGATCCCCTTCTTTCTTATTAATTGCAACTCAAGAAACTACTCCTTGTATATTGGTCGATCTTCGCGAATACTGCATGATGCATTTCCTTTTGCTACATGTCATGTCCATTGTTCTTGTGCACTGATCGAGGAAGTGATTTCAATATGATCTTATTATTGACAAGTTTCATTGCAAGTAAGAAAGTCAAGGAATGAGTTTGAAATCAACTTGCCAGGTTTTACAAGTTAAATGAGTATTTTCATTGGCATGGAAAGAATGATATTGAAACTTGTTTGAATGGCCTTAGGCTAGATTGATCTCATACCCTTTTCTTATTAAGTGCCTAGCTTCAAAGTTGAATATTCATTGATACTTCCTTCCCTAGTGTTGGAGCCGCCTTTGTTTTTCTAGCACGTCTCAAATTTCATGTCTTAATGCTCGAAATCGAAAGATGGTTTTCGTATTTTTCGTCTATGGTTTCTAAATTTCTAAAGTCTTATCATGCAGCAACGATGATTATTGTACTCTCGAGGCAAGTTCTACTTTTCGGCAAAAAAAAAAAATTCCCCCTTTTTTGTTCTACCTCAGGATTTCGCATGTTGGATGCTATTGATCACATAGTTCATAAGTCCCGAGCAACGAAACAACGAAATCGTTTTAAAATTTCACTCCAAGGCAGTAACGGGAGTAAAGTTTTCCCAAATCATGATTAAACGTCATCGGGTTTTCGCACCTCAGTGTTCACTAAATCTAAAAGTTCATTGTCGTAACCCCGATAGTCAAGACCATGAAGTCCTTATTTTAGTAACTCGTGTCAAGGTTAAAAGTAAAAGCTAAGTCATGGTAACTTTCTGTCGGCAATTCGCCACTCGGCGTTTTCTTTTTAAAAAGTTACACTATCTAAGCCCCGACTTGCAAAATCATAATAAGGATATGAACATAATTAATTAATCACTTAATCCGAGTTTATCTTCCCTTTTAATTAAAACGTATTATCGCGATCTCGCGGTTTTGCAGCTCGACATGCAAACTTCCCGGAAACTTACCTTCGAAGCTCCGAGTCATGATATGGAGAATATAAATAATTACGTAATTAATTAAGTGCCTAATCACAATTGTGTTTTTATTAACCAAAATAAATCATCGCAAATTCAGGGGTTAGAAGTTTAAAGAGTTAAAGAAAAATTTCCGATACAACGAGTACCGAAAGATTAATTAACGTTGGTAAAATTGGATTAATTAAGCTAAATCAATATCTCCTGTGTTTTGATCCTTGCATGATTTACGAGGTAGTCTTATTTCTTCCATACGCCAACTGACATTTCAAACCGCCAAAATTTATGGCATTAATTATGAAATAAGGCGAATCGACGAATAAAGATTGTGTTTTTATTGCTAAATTTATTCCTAAACATGATTTGACAGATCTGTTCTAAAAAGTACCAAGTTTTCGAATATATATAGAGTTGTTGTTCATTATAACAAATGCATTTTTATATTACGCAGAGCACGCTTTCTCAGCGAGCTAACTTCTGTATGTATACGTATTTTTATCGCAGAAGAGCTAAAGAAGGATCTCCAGTCATGGCCTCGCGAAAAGCATCCAAAGTCAGTGTTGAGGTTTTGGGACAAGGTTTGGACAATGTTGTTGATACTTCACCTCGAAGTGTCGACTTAGTCCTGAACTGGTCTTTCGTTTCTGATGTTTTGCAAGCTGAATTGGTGGATTATTTCGATGATTCTAGTGATAATGAAAAAGACGATATAACCACCAAGTATAAGATCATCATTCAATCGAGAATGCATAAAGTAGTGGCCAGGCCACGATTGATCCCCTACTATGATATGGTCCGATGGGTGTTATACCATGTGGACATACCAACTAGAACCATCGTGAATGAGAAGAAGGTCACCATCGGGACTTTCAAACCTGAACACCTGCAAGCCATGTACAAGTTTCCCACAGCGTCTGACCTTACATATGGTGTTGAATTCTTAGATGAGTTCAAACAGAAGGAATGTGTGTAGTATGAAAAAACCATGTCTAGCTTAATAAGAGATTGGGTTTCGCACCCTGTGAAGTTCAGGGCAGACAGTCATGGTATATATTCAATAGCTTCCTTAGAACCACAGTACAAGTATGTAGCTATGATGACATGCAAATTATACGGGAGAGAGGACACCTCACATTTCTTTCTTCCATGGGTGCCTCTAATATTTCGAGTCGCCGAAGGCTATTCCTTCGACTGGGTGAAAATGTTGTCTGATAGCTTGACCAGTCAGGTTACAGAGTATCGAGCCCAGAAAGAGAGCGGAAAGACTTCTTCATTTTTCATGTCTGCATACATTATGGACGCTGTGTGTTTTTTAACACCATTTCCCTTAATGAGCTGGAGTTGGACTCCAGCATAGGACGAGCCCATCCACGTCTATCATTTGAAATTATGGGAAAACAAAGCGACATATTTTGTATATGAAATCTTCAACTGGGTGATGGTGCCTCTTCATGTCACTATTTTCGGTCACTCGCCACCCAGGATCTCGGACAGTATAGTGACGAATTTGAGCAGCATAGCTGACTGGTATGTAGAATCCAAATTCTCATATCTCATAGTTTTTGGGGCTTCCGTTCCCCCACATGCATTGCCATTATTCACTCCCGACAAGATGGCTTGTCATGAGGTTTCTAGACAAATAGTAATTGGTGGCATCAGTAAGGAGTTGAAGGGATACTCGAAGAAGGTATGGCCACCTTTTCTTGTTCATTTAAATTCATATTCTTTATTAGATTTTGGACATGCTAAAGCTGAGGCAGCAGCCCTGGAAGACCTAAATTTGGTCCTTATTGAGTTCAAGAAGCATGATCCGCAAAGGGTCGTGAGTAATCATTTGGCCAGTTGCGGACTCAAGAGATTTGAGCACGAGAATTCACCCTCGGATGACATTTTCCGAGGCACAAGATCCTATGTCGAGACTCTAGCTCGGATACAAACCTTGGCACCTGAGGAGAGAGATGATGTTCTGAAGTTCCAAGAACATCGACGCAGTTGTCTTCCCATAGTTTTGCGGGGTGAGAATCTGAGTACAGCGGATACGAAACAAAAAGATGCCGAAGGCTCCAAGGATACGACTCTCGGTAAAGAAAAACACTAGGACGAAGGAGAGAAAAATAAGAGTCTGAAAGAAGAGATAAAGACTCCCAACCTACTGAAGAAGCAAAGTTCGGTTACTACTCCGGGACAATCAGCGAATAAAATCGGAGAACCTATCACATCAGTTACTCCCTTGCAGTCAACTCAAGAAAATATTGACGCAAGGTGGATCTTCAATGAAGAGTTGAGGCCTATAAGGGTGGAAGAGCTCCCTCTAAATGAGTTCTTATTCGATAAGAAGAGAAAGGCAGTGGTAAAGAGGGAATTCTATCAAGAAGGGGAATCAACAGCTAAGAAATACAAAGTTATAACTGATGGGAAAGACAAGAGGAATGAACAATTTGTGACTGAAATAGCAGGGGCACTAGGAGCATATGCCACGGTGAATCAATTTTCAGTCGGGCTTTCAAAAAACCAGCTGAAATGAAAAAATCGCCTCATCAAAACCCTAGAGGCCAGACTAGCCACTGCAGAGGAGGCTGCCAAGGACCAGGCGAGTGTAGGAATAGAGCAGGCCAGGTTGGCCAATAAAAACGAGATAGATCTGCTCAAGACTAAGCTCGAGCAAGCACAACTGGTGGTATGAGATGGTCAGATGCAAGTGAGACAACAAAAGGATTTGATCGAACAACTATAGGCTAGGGTGGAGATTGCCGAAAGCAAAGTGATAAATATCGGGATGTTCCAATCCCAGGCGATGGAAATTTATAGTAGAGTCTCTGCGGCCCAACAAAATTTACTCACCAAGGTAGAGGTGATTCGGGACAACTGCTTGCTGGTTAATCAAGTTTTGGAGAATTTAACTGCTAGAGAAAGGGAAGCTTGAGCAGCACGGGTCACCTTCCAAGATGCTGTGATAGCCACAAACAACAGGGATTCGGGAAGTACTCCCAGGTTCACCATTTCAGAACAGACCAGAGGAAACATTCTATTGAAAGAATGGGAGCACAACATCTCGGAAGGCAAGCTGCAAGCCAAAAGGGTAATGAATTCCTTAGAAGAGGCATTTAGTTCTATAGATGGCAATCTACTAGGCATTGATAGCGGAGGCAATGCTGAGGCATTGATTCAATTGAATATGGCAAAAATATCGCTTGATTTAAATGAAAAAGAGGAAAGAGATTCAGTCGAGATCTCACAAGTGACTATGGCAGACATAGTCCAAATAGATAAATGTATGATTAAACCAAGTGCGCAATTATGCGCTATCGACATCATAGATAGACAGATGGAAGACAAGCTGCCGCAATTAGCCTGAGATTGTTACTCTTTTGAAGCCAATTGTCAAGCAGAACCGTCAAGGCTGATATCTCGGTTGGTTGAAAGATGTGTCACCTGTACCGAGCACGCCCGAGGACAAGCTTCTAGCACCAAATGAAGACAAAGAAGAAGAAATGGAGCGATTTCTCTCCTCCCAATCATAACTAAAAAATTTGTAATGATCGAGATTCCATCTTATTGTAAAACTATATAAATATACCATTGAAAGAAAGAAAAAGGGTTGGACCTTTTTGTGTCGATTGTAACAGAGTTTTTACATTTTGAGAGCTAATACAAAGCAAATCTGAAGATTCTCAATTCCGTCACGACTGTTTTATGAGTTTGTTTTCTTGTATCGCATATTTCGTTTCATTTCATATTCGTATCTGATGAATGCTTCGCTATAATTTAGTACAAACTCTACTATAGAGAATAAATTTTGGTTTTCTATATTGTTTACTATTTTTCCTCTGTACCAACTATCAGCGGGTGTAAGACCAGTCAACATTTTCAGAATTCTATATGCATTTTATGCTTCATCGGGTTATTTTCTTACATTTTTCCTCTTCTGTTTATACGTGGGATTCTCCCTTGATAGGAGCCTTACTCGATAGACATCTAAATGTTTTTCTCCCACCTCATACATTTTATTAAGATATAACTCAGTTACGGGAAAGAGCCTTTGATTTGCACCCTGTTTTATTCCTGAAATCGTAAACTCTCTTTTATATGACCGAATTGAGACAGAACTTAATTTCTCCCTTTGAGGTTTCCTTATTTTACTGTTCCTCCATGATTGTCCCTGTACCAACACAACCCAATACCAAACCCAGATTATCAAACCAAACACACATTGCCTTAAATATTTTCGATGCTATCCTCAAAACAACCACTACCCAAGTTGAACTCGAACATTCATGGGCAGCGATTGAACAAGATATTGACATCCAGGAACAGTTGGAAGCTAGACAACACCAACGCAGAAATATTCCTTAGTTTCCTTTGCCGAAGGTTGACGTTTCTCTCTTCTCTACCCTTTATCCACTTTCGTATGCCTAGACACTGTACTTCTAAGCCTTAAGTACAGACTCTGGAACAACATTTCATTTTTTACTTTTGGTGAATCATATGCTCAAAGAAGAGTTCCTCTTATTTAAGAAATCACCGATGGAAAAGATTTATGAATCCATTATTTGAATCTCTTTTTCATCTTAATTGTTTGGTCTAACATTCAATCTATACGCACATTTTTTTGTGAAAGACTGGGAGGAATGGCATTTGAAGTTTGATTCTTGTGTTTCAAGTGCTTTAATTCAAGAAGTTGTAAGGTAAAAGATGAAGTAACAGACATACAACTGGAGTGGCTCACACTTTACCCTCACCATCATGTGCTAGTGGATTTAATTGTTTTGTGGAAAGTAGTATGAATGAATAGTATACTTTGTGGAGTAGAAATATCCAAGCCACTTGATAAACTCTTTTCAATATTGTCATGTGCATTGTAACAAGATTCTCAAAACCCTCCCAGTGTAAAAGCTTTGCTTTCACCATGGTGACATTGCCTTGAAGAAAATTTTACTTGATGCAAAAAAAAAAAAAAAAAACTTTTATTTGACTTGGAAATATTTATAAGTTTCTTTTGAATAATAATTGAGTTGATGGCATCGTTTAGAACTTGCAATCATGTGCAGATTTTTGTTAGTCTAAAATTAAAGTCATTAAAAGTTGACTACTTTTGCTTAAAAACAGTGCTTTGAAGCTCGGATACTTGATGTTTCTTATTAATAAATTCCAGTCTAAAACTTGCTTACTTGAGAAATCTCTTATAAACCATTTTTTAATACAAGTTTGATTGATGGCATGATTTGACACTTTCATTTGATGTGCATATTTTTGAAAAAGTTTTTAATGAAAGAGCATGGAAGAATCATCATTGTGTGAAAGACATTGACCCTATAACACCCCAAGACCGATCCCTAGTTGTAAATGAGAATGTGTTTTATAGGCTGGTGAGCCAGGTTATTATAGGCCATAAGGCTTATGTGATTATTAGACCGGAGATCCTAGATGCAAAAGGTCAGTGAGCCTATTTTTGTATATGTAAATACTCATATCATTAATATAATATATCGTTGTGTATAGACCAAAAAATGATAAAAGAGTATGGGGGAGTAAAATCCACTAGGAATGGGAAGGGGGGGCTAAGAGCCTAGAAAAGGGGCTAAGCTAGAGGGCCTATCTCCAAGGGAATATTATAATATTATTCCTAGAGACTAAGGTTTGGACATAACCTATGTTATTCTAAGTTCCTATGGGAAGGGAATGAATTACAAGTGGAGCCCATGAAGCTTCATAATGACAAGTGTCCAATTTGGGACATGCATACAAAGCGTTTGGGCTTTGTGCATGAGCCATTGATTCCTTAGGGGAGGGGGGGTTCGCTTCATTCTCTCGATGATTTGAACCTTTCCATTCCATCACGCACTCCTTGAGAAGTATCTCGTACTTCATGTTAGGAGCAGTGCCCTATACCTTACCTGGAGTTTGTTGTTGCCATCACCTATATGTTACCCTGAGCTTTGTTGTTGTTATTCACCTGTACTTTCATGTCACTAGCAGTGCACTTGTTCCATACCCGAATTTTGTTGATGCCTTCACCTGAACCAATACCTGGTTGACTTAAGAGTTGGACTGAAGAAGCAGGTTTTTAGGCCTATGGGTTTGAAGAGGTGGATTTTCAGGCCTGTGGGTTTGAAGAGGCAAGTTGTCATGCCCGTGGATTGAAGAGGCGGGTTGGAAAGCCTATGAGAAACTCTCTCCAGGTGAGAGAATTGTTGGGAATTGATTTCATGAGGGAACCCAAATGCAGCTACAATGTTGTGAGACTTCCTGTCTGGCATGTTGTTGAAGTCCTGGAAGGGAAGTGGGGTAGCCAAAGAACTGTTGAGCAGAGAAGGGGCACACTTCCTGGGGTGGGACAGGCATGTGGGGAATGGGAGGTTGTAGGTTGTTAGTTGAGTTGGAACATGGGACAGAATCCTTCATGTTGTCTGGGTAGCATCAGCCTGGTTAGAAATCCTTTTACCTGGGTGGAGTTTAATCGTATCTCAAGGGTGACCCACTACTGAGAGTTCTGAGCAGCGTAGTCTAACGCTAGGAGGATCGTGGAAGGTCTACACATAGTTGGTGGTCTTATATCAAAGACAAGTATCAATTGTGTGTTAATTTACATGTTGTGTGTTTATACATGTGTTTATGTTTATAGGTTTTTCCTGTGTATGTTGCATGTATAATTTTATTGTTATTTCTGCATGAATATGTGTATTTGCATAATATATTTGTCTACTTAGAATTATATATATATATATAGATGGAATTGTTTTTAAGTGGCATGACCCGACCTGGGTGGATAGGTATGTTACAAATTGGTATCAGAGCATAGTAAGTGTGTTTTATGGAGTAGCATGGCTTGGAATGGGTGGCTAGGGATGTTACATTATGGGTATCAGAGCCCTAGTTTTCAACACTGAGCCTGGATAGGCCGTGTAAGTGGAAATTGAAGCTAAATTTTCACATAGAATCATTGTCGAAATGGACAAATTTTGAGTTACAGAGCATCCATGAGTGTCAGGAGGGCGTTGAGAGCACACCTCAACTGTGTTTGAAAGCTCAGGAGGTGTAGCGGTTCGGGAAACCACACTCGTCATTGAACTGAGCTGCTAGATTAGATCTAGGCCATTGGATCAAACCCAGAAGAGAGAAGAGTGCACTATAGAGAAGATCAGATCCTAGTTTTTGGATCTTAGCATGGAAGAATGAGGGTCATCGGATCTATAAAAGGAGTGTGGCAGTTAACCCCTCAAATTTTTATGACTTCGTTGCTTCAACAGTTTTTAAGTCTTTGATGCAAAGGAGGTAAAATTCTTGAAGCTTTGAAGTCCCAGAGTGAATCTACGCCATAGATCACAGGGAGAAGTACCGGTCGTTGGATTTGGCCAAGGACAGATCTAGTCCATTGGATCAAGCACAGACTAGGAGGAGAAGCGTTATGGAAAAGTACAAATCTGGGCCATTGGATCATAACACAGGAAAACATGATCCGTATATCTCATGGCAGTTCAAAAGTTTATCACTCCGGGAGAAAAGATTCCCTGTGTTATCAAGTGGAAAATCCCCCAAAGTCTCAAACTTTGAAGAAGATCCTGACCATTCGTTGTTGAGTACACATGTCAATGTATTAGCAAGTGTCTGAAAGTTCGACGATCAGAAATATCATTGATGAAAAGGACTTTGGTGTAAAAATCCCCAAAGATCCTAAGTCCCAGAGTGAATCTACACCGTAGATCATTGAGAGAAGGAGGGTTGTTGAATTCCTGAGTGGTTCAACAACTTGGCACTAGAGGAGAATTTGGTTATGGTTACATGGAGTGGATATTTCCACGAAGTCTCGAAGTCTAGAGCTAATTTGGATTGTTCATGTTTGGGGACACATGCCCATAGATTAACAAGTATTCAAAAGTTCAACACTCTGAGAGAATTTGGTCGTGGTTGTGCAGAGTGGAGATTTCCCCGAAGTCCCAAAGTCAAGAGCCAATCCATACCATTCGTGTTTGGGGACATGTTCCCGTAGATTAAATAATATTTGAAAGTTCATCATTCGGGATTTTTATGGTGTTATGTTTGAAAGTTCTCTGAAGCTTGTAGTTCCAAAGTCCCAAAGCGCCAAAGTCTCGAAGCTCCAAGGAGAACTTGTTCAGGAGTTCAGAAATTCAGTGTTTGAGAGTTTTGAAGTTTGTAGAGGAAGAAACTTCTGAAGCCAGAAGCTCCGGAGTGTCAAAGTAGTGAAGCTCCGAAGAGCGATAGTTTGGGAGTTCGCTAGTTCGATGTTCAAGTGTTTTGAAATGTTATGGTGTGAAATCCTCCAAATCTCGGAGTTACGAAATCTCGGAGCGTTGGAGTGATGTGGCATGTTGACGTCACCTAGGGTGACATGGACCCATTTTATTCAAGCCAGACGTCATTCTGATTCATTATTTTCACAAACCTTTTGTGCCTATTAGAACTTGACATGTGTCACTCATCGATTGGGCCACGTGTCATATCCATATTTTTTCCATGTAGCACCCCCCTGTGCGTAGTTGCTAATGAGACCTTGGAACTTTAGAAGTTATGCATTTGGGAGAAATAAGGTGTGATGTTGTAAGAACCTTCAAATCCTGAAGTACCGAAGCCCCGAATAAGTACCATTCATGATTTCTCTAGTTCGACGTTTGGGAGAATTAAGGTGTGATTTAGTGAGAAGCACCGAAGCCTGAAGTAGTGGAGTGTTAGAGTAAAGAAGCATTGAAGCACCAGTCCGGGAGTTCGCCAGTTAGGAATTCAGTAGAAATAAGGTGTGAGGTTGTAATAACCTCTGAAGCTCGAAGTAGTAGATCCACGAAGCTCTGAAGAAGTATCGTTCAAGAGTTCTCCAGTTCGGCGTTTGGGAGAATTAAGGTGTGATGTAGTAAGAAGCATCGAAGCTCGAAATAGCAGAGCCTCAGAGTAAAGAATCATCGAAGCACCAGTCCAAGAGTTATCCAGTTCGGATTTCGAGAGAAATAAGGTGTGAGGTTGTAATAAACTCTAAATCCTGAAGTAGTGGAGCCCCGAAGCTTCGAAGAATTATCGTTCAAGAGTTCGCCAATTCTGCATTCGGGGGAAATGGGATGTGTAGAATAAGAAACGTCTGAAGCCAGAAGTTCTGAAGCCCTAAAGTCTCAAAGCTCTGGATAAGCACCTTTCAGATAAGTGGTTGGTCATATCCCGTGGTCATATGAGTTTTTGGCGGAAGTAAAGGGGGCTAGTGCCCGAATTTTTTTATTTATTTAAAATATAGAAAGGGGCTTTGAGAAGGATCCTGCAGATTACTGATTTGTATGGATATATAGTTGAGGGAAACCACAGGATCCTTTGAACCTTAAGGGAGGATTCATCACAAGATCCAAGAGCTAATATGGCTCTAAAGAAGAAGAACAATTGTACAAGGATTTCCTAGGGAAGTAAACTGTCAAAGAAAATTTCAGCATTGCAGCTAAAGAAATGTTACAGAAAAGGATGTCAAATATTTGCAGCTCATATGGAAGAAACACCTAAGGATAAGGTGTCAAATATTGAAATTATGCAGTCCTAAAGGATTTTGATGATGTATTTAAAGAAATACCAAGATTACCCCCTAAAAGAGATATTGATGTCTCCAACAATCTTATGCTTGGAGCAGCCCCAATATCCAAGACCCCCTACAAGATGAGTGTTGGGTATGTGTTATGTTCTTTGCATGAGTAGTAGTGTTTGAGCGTCTGTGCCAGGCGCACGGGGGGATTAGAGGGGGTGCAGCGGGGTGGAGCCCCCCGCGCGGGGGTTTGAGGGCAGCGTCCTCGAAAAAAAATTTCGCACCGGGATGACATATTTCCGGGACGACATATTACCAGAACGACATATTTTCGGGACCACATGATATTTAGGTGGTTTTTCAGCACATGGTTTTTTGCCAATGGTTTTCTATTTTTGGTTAAGGAATTAGGGTTTTGGACTAATCCAGGTCATTGGGTTAGGGTTTTGGATGCCGTTGGCTCCTATATGTATATTGTATTGTAAGCAATGTAACACAATGTATGAATATAATATATGTTGGTTTTCTCGGTTTGGGTTTCCAGGTGAAAGATCTCCGTGTAATGTTTGTATTTGCCATTGTATCTTTTCTGTTCTTTTATGAATATCAATTTGCATTAGATATTGTACAAGTTTAGAATTTACATTTGGTATCAGAGATTTATTGGCTTCAGGGGGACGCCTTTGCCGTCAAGGGTTTGGCTCGAGATTGTGATAAGCCTTGTTACAGTGGGAGATCTGCGGTATTGTTTTTCAGGTGAAAAGAAATGACAAGCAATTTGAAGATGGAGATCGAGAAGTTTAATGGGAAAAGATTTGAGCTATGGAAGCTCAAGATGGAAGATCTTTTGGTGGACAGAGATCAGTGGATCGTGGTAGATCCAAGTACGACACCTACAGGAACTTTTGCAGATGACTGGAAAAAGACGGATCGGAAGGCAAAGAGAACAATTTGACTGTGTCTCTCCAATTCAGTATTACTAAATGTGTCAGAGGAAGCTACAACCAAGGATTTATGGGAAAAGTTGGAGAAGTTGTATCAGTCTAAGTCCCTGGTAAATAAAATATTCCTGAGAAAGAAGTTGTATAACTTGAGGATGAGAGATGGAGACTTGGTGGCAGAGCATTTGAACACCTTCAATTCCGTGGTAAGTCAGTTAATATCTATTGATATTAAAATTTTAGATGAAGATAAATGTATCAGTTTGTTGTGTTCTTTACCAGACTCGTGGGATAGTCTGGTTGTGGCCATAGGTAGTA